>PVLD010003060.1:0-150718 GCA_004027595.1 Dinomys branickii
AGGTAACATTATGTAGGACAGCATCCAGAGCTAATTCCCTTCTATGTTCTCTATAATTCTGTATTTCCTCAATCGTTTTTGTATTAACAGAAGTGAAGATAACTTTATATTATACAGCATCCAGTGCAAATTCCCTACTATCTTCTCTATAATTTGGTATTTTCTTTAATGTTTTTGTGTTAACTAATGTGAAGATAACATTATGTAATACAACATCCAGTGCTAATTCCCTACTATATTCTGTATAACTTTGTATTTTCTGTATTGTTTATGGCTTTTCTGGTTCATATGTCTCCATTCTTTTGTCTTTAAAATAAAATTAAAAAAAAAAAGGCTGTGAGAAAAAGGAGCCCTTCTACATTGTGGGTGGGGAGTGTAAAGTAGTGAAACCACTGTGGAGGCAGTATGGAGAGTCCTCAAAAAACTAAAACTAAAAATTCTATTGAACCTAGCTATTCCTCTTGTGTGTATATTTCAGAAAGAGCTAAAGACATGGTACCACAGGGATGCATGTATACTCATATGTACAGCAGCTCAGTTCGTAATAGCTAAATATTGGAAGCAACTTATATGCCCATCAACAGATGAAAGGAGAAAGGAAATGTGCTGTTTTCACACAATGAAATACTGCTCTACCATAAAGAAGGATAAACTTGAGTCGTTTGTAAGAAAATGGATGCACCTTGAGACCACAATGTTAAGTGAAATCAATAAGACACATAGGTTTAAAGATCATGTGGTTTCTCTTACCTGAGAAGCCCCACATACACATAACGAGAAAAATAAAAGATAGATAGTAGGAAGTAGGGAGACATTTTTCAAATGGGAAGGAGAGCAAGAGGTGGGGGCAGGCATGAGAGAGGGAAGGAGTGAGGAGGCATGGGAAGGAGTCTTGGTTACTTTTCTCTCGTTGCTGATACAAAATACCCAACACCTAAAATTAAGGAAGGAATGGTTTATTTAGCTCACAGTTTATGGAGGTTTCATTCTACAATCAGGTGGCTCCAAGGCACAGTTGTAGGGACCAGGGCAACCCTTCAAGGCGGCGCAAGACAGCAAAAGCAGCAAGAGCAGAAGGGAGGCGGATAAGCCTCTCTTCCTCCCTTATATTGTAGGCAGGCTACCCCCTACCCAGGGGCCATGTAGCACTCACACCATCTCCATGCCCTGCTCTGGCACAGGCTCAGGAAGAATACAAAGTAAGGACCCTGGCTCCCTGCTCAGTCACTCATTTAACCTTCTAAACTTCTCAAGTTGACACAGTGAAGAACATTGCAGAGCTGTAAGGGCGTGTCCTTTTCACCCCAGCTTGTAGAACTGCTGAGTCCCTTAGCCAAACCTCTAGACTCCTCAAATTGACACTGTATCAACTGTAATAGAAGAGAAGGGAAGGGAACAAAGGGAAAAATTAAGGAATGGTATGTACATGTACAAACACCCCACGGTTAATGCAGTGATTATGTATACAAACTGGTACTGATAAAAATGTGAAAAAAATATCATGCACTTTGTAGGGGGGGTAAGGGTTTAAGTGCTCTGTTCACATTTAGCCAGGGTAGGAGGAAAAACCCCTGTGTGTAGTGGGTACTGTGTAACCACTGGCCAGCATCGTTAGTGTTACCCACTTAGATATACACTCATTTCAAAACAGTGTTTACTTTGTGATAGAGAAAGCGAAGGCAAATTATGCTGTGATAGGGAAAGAGAAGGAAGAGTAAGTGATACCTTGGGGATTTTGAGTGTCACGGAATCGAGTGTTCAGTGTGTCAGTTTTTGTGCTTCTGTTCCAATTCCTTCCTCTTTCTCAAGCATGTCTAATCATTACGATGGAGTTGTGTTCTCAGTCTTTTTACTTTTTATCTCTTTATTTTACATAGTTTTTGTCTTCTCTTTATATATCCTGGAAACAGATGTACATTTCTCGTTATAACTGAGTACTTTCTTTGTGGCCGATTCTGTTCTTTACCTCTGCGATGTAGGTTTCAGTTTCTTTATATTCCTTCTAGGTGAGTGTGTGTGTGTGAGTGTGTGTGTGTGTGTGTGTGTGTGTGTGTGGTGTTGTTGGCAGTCTTCTTAAACTAACTTCCTTCTGGTTTTTCTTACCTTGTTGTTTTGCAGTTGTTGCTGTTTCTATTTTCTGCCTCATTGAGATGTATGTACTGCAGAGGATGACTATTTTCTTTTTGGACACTGTGAACTGAACCCAAGGCCTTCACCCTGAGTTACATCCCCGGTTCTTTTCATTTTAAATTCTGAGACATGGTCTCCTATGTTGCTACATTGCCCAGGCTGGGCTAAGATTGCGATCCTCCCACCTCAGCCTCCCAGAATACTTGGATTACAGCACTGATGACGGCTGGCTGGGGGCCAACATTTCTGACATTAAGTTCTGTTTTGTGATCCGGGTAATATTCAGAAGTCAGCTCATTTTCTGAGACCTTATTATGATGCTTTCCTAATTCTTGTTGTCTTCCTTTATCTGTTGCTATGACTCTCATCTTTTTTCAGTGAGTATTATTCCTGGTTTAATTAGCATTAAAACTAGTCCTCATGGCTGGAGTGTGTGAGCGGTCGCCTTTGCAGAGCACACAGTCCCAAGGTGATGGCCGCAGCTCTCCAGCATCATTGCCCTCGCTCCGCGTGTTTCAGGCGTGTGTAAAACTCTTACACTGAGCTTTTCTTCCGCTTTTACTTCCTTACTCTTGGCTCTCAACAAACAGATATAACTTTTTCAATTTTTTTTCAGTGAAAATCTTTTCTTTTTAGTTTCTAATTTAACTACATACCGATAAGAATATTTGACCCGTACAGTGGCGAGTACATGTGTTGACATCTACCTTTGCCATTGGCTGATGTTTAATTTCAAGACCGAAAAGTACGTATTTTCTGTGTGTAGGATTCTGTAGCTCTTTTATGTAAAGCTTGTTAACCATTTCATCTAAATGTTCTGTTTTGTTGACTTTATCTTTTTACTGCAGACATAAATTGTAAAGTCTTCCAAGACTATTGAATTCATCCATACTTTAAGGCTATGTTCTTTGACAAATGCAAATTCATGATGGTTATATTTCCTTGCCTAATTTTTCTCTCATAATACACAGTTGTCCCTTTTTGTCTCTAGTCTACTGATTTCATGTAAAATTTTATTCTGCTATGTTAATATTAGCTTTTCTACTTTCAGCAGTTTCTGAGTCTGTTTCTTTTGTCCTTAAAGCTTCAATCTTTCAGTATTTGTTTTACTCGCGTGTGTTAGTCAGGCTGTGGTTCCTGCTAGGAACAATGTTTCCCAATATTTTCATGCCTTAAGGCACTGCCATTTCTAGCTCATGAGACAGTGCTCCTTGGGCTTCCGAGTCCCTGTAAGTGGAATGAGACTGTGGGCAGCTTCGTGGGCCTATGATGGGGTGCACTCACGACACTTCCTCCGCTGGCCAGCTGTGAGCCTCACAGCTCTGTGTAATTGTGAGGGAGACCTGGAAGTGAGTCTTCTGAATCCCCAGAAAAAGAAGGCCCTGTGGTTTGGTGAAGAGCTAGTGGTCTCTAGTACAGTCTTTACATCTGGATAGCAAGTAACCTTTCTGCCTCTTTCTTCCCACACAGGGAAGACCCCATTCTGTTAATGCTGTGCAACCTCGGGCCTCCCTCCTTGAGGACCTGTGACATGCAGGATAAGCAGCTTATCCTGTGTGCCTACAGTCCCCACTGTTGCCTTATATAGTGCAGGTGGATTAGAGGCAGAATATTAGCAGGGAAACCTGTTTTCAAGAAAACTGGAAACACCCTGCTCTCTGGCAGTCAGTGACAGTCTCCTGCTGGCCTGTAGCAACCAGGCTTGGCAGGAAGAACAGTTGAAGTTCTTCGGAGAGGAGTCCTGTGTGTTACATTCCCTGCTACCCCTCATCACCTGCCTCATGTGACAGGGTCTGCAGGAGAGTACCCTCTGCCTGTTTTCTCCCTCCTCCCCTCCTCTCTCCCTCCTTCTGAACTCAGTAACAACTACTTTGAGGTCTTCCAAAATAATGGCCCTGGGTTGAAAAGTAGGATCATTAACCTGATATGTGCTACTGGGCTGAATTATTTGAATTAACTCTGAAGTTGTAATGGGTGTTTGTCCCTCAAAGACTTTTCCTAGGCTTACTTAATGCTCTTCAGGCTCCTGGGTCTAGTGGTGTTTTCAAGTATAAACTGACCAGTTTTCATTTGTGCTTTCAACCTGAACCATTCTTCTTTCCCACACACCTCTCTTTCATGTATTATCTTGATAAAAGCAGGGAGCAGCCAGCACATGCTGACATCCTTGCTGTTCCCCAGAGCTTCAGCTCAGTCAGCATTAGATCTGTCTTTCAAGTTATGACAGAGGACAGTTTCACCAAATGCCTGTCAGTGTGTGACACAAGCCACATGCGTGTCTCTGATCGACAGGTGGCTTTTGTCCACGTGGTGAGTAAGGTATCCAGGTTCCTTTCATCTAATGGCTCTTGTGTCCCTAGGAACTTATTATAACCTACACATGTTTCCTGGAAGGAGGAAGAGAGTATGGGGACCCAGTTCACATGAGGAATAGCCCTAGTGTGATTCTTCCCTGAGACCATTGGTGGAAAATTAGTTGCCCCGCCTCAGCGTGACACAGGCAGGGGCAGTGGCATTTCTATCCAGGCTTCTGCTCCTGATGGCCATCTCATACTGCAGAAAAGGATGGCTGGCCTGAGAGACACTGTTTCCCTCTATCTGCAGTGCAGCTTTTTTATATAGTAGAGACAGTTTTAAAATTCTAATCTACGACTTTCTGCCTTTAAACGTGTGGATTTACAAGCCGTTTCAGTTTCTCGCAGATACTGATGTTTGTACTAATTTCTGTCTCATTCTGTGTTTTTCTTTCTCCCAACTTTTTTTTTTTATTGCTGTATTTTAATTCTCGACATATTTTTGGATTGGTTGAATCTAAAGTTTTGGATTGGTTGAATTTCTTTGTATCTCAGGCATTCCGCCCATCTTTGTTGCCCCCTCCTGATGCTCCTGGCAGGGATTCTTCCTCCTCACCTTTGCTTCCTCTCCCTCCTTCCCTCCGGTTCTTCCTCCTTTTCTTCTCTTATTCTTGAAATTTTATAATAAATATCACCTAAACTTTCTCTTACACAATATGAACAAAAGAAGACCCTACTTCAGTGGTGGTGAACCTATGGCTCATGTGCCACAGCGGGCATACAGAGACCTCTCTGTCTGCATGTGAGCCAATTCATCCCAGCATCGCCCCAGCAGCTGAGCATCTGACATTCAGGTTTAGGTGCAGTATTGGCACTCTGCAATAAATAAGTGGGTGTTGAGGTGCACCTCAGGCGCTGGGTCTCTAAAAGGTTCGCCATCACTGCCCTACGTGGTTTAATGGCTCGGTGAATTCCTCCCTCCCACAAAACAAACCCTCCTTGTTTGTGTCATTTCACCTTCTTCTCCGATTCATTTGTAAGTGCGGTTTATTTGGTCACATGGCTAATCTACGCTGTGTGTAAAACTTGGCTGTAACTTGACCTTGACCCGTCCTTTGGTGAGGGTGTTTTTTGAGTTCCTATCTTCTGTCTTTGTAAGCGGTCAGAGCCTCTAAGAGGCTGCCAGGCAGGTATAGTTCTAAGTAGAAATCCCATTTCTTTTTGAAGCATGCTTCTGAATGTTCTTTAGTTTATCTCTTGGATATCCTGCCTTGCTTCTGCAGAAGCTCCTCAGGCTCATTTGTAAAAATTGCCACAGTCACTCCTGGAGCGTGATGGCACTGTTATATGCTTACTGTCTGTTCGGCATTGAGCCGGTCTCCTTACCAGGCAGTGTGGCCAGCTTCTCAGGCACTGTGCCAGCTGGCCTGAGGCAACCCAGTCAAGGCTTGGATTTCTAAGTGGCTTAGGGGAAATTGCTACTGCCATCTTACTAGGCTTCTTTCGTTTCTACTCAGGACTCCCCACCCCCCATGTTCAGGGGTTCATTGTACCACCACTCATTCATTCTCTTATGTACAGCCTACCTTCAAAACTTGCTCTGTGCTATTCCTTGTGTAGCAGCTATTCCAGATAGAGAGTCTGAGCTGTACATTTTAATTTACTGTCAGTGTCAGTGTGTTGTTTTGGTTTTCCTTCATTTGTGTCTCATAGTATTCTTAGAAGTGGAAATTGGAGACCTTTTTGGAGGACACACAGCAAAGAATATTTATCAAAACTTAAAATATGGCTGTTGCTTGACCTAGAAGTTTCACTACTGGGGATTATTGTATAGAAAAAATACTATATATTGCAAGGTGCATGTACTGTAGCATTGGTTTCACTAGAAAAAAACTGAAAGCAACATAAGCTAATACTAAGGACAACAGCAATTAGTAGCCAACACCTACAGGACACTGAGGTGCTTTCCATGGCTATCAACCCCAGGGTTGATATGTAACTCATATCCTCACAGATAGAGAACCCATGGCACTGAGAATTTAAGTGAAAAGTTTGCAAAGCTAGTGAAGAAAGAGGGGCAGTTTTTAATAGTGGTCGAGCACTCCTACAGTGGATTAAACACACTAAAGAAAAGGAAAATTATGGGGGCAGAACTCTGTTTAGACAGAGTCTTCAATTAGGTATTTGTTGAAAAAAGCTAGGTTGTAAAGCAATACATGAGCTATGACATTGTGTTTGTAGGAAGAGCTAGGCAGTGCTCTGGTACGTGTAGGAAATGTACAGTATTGTGGAAGAACTTAAATGAGCCTCTTACTTAACTCTGCTTTCCTTGGGGAGTGGGACTTATGGACATTTTCCCTTTATATATTTCCACTTCTGCATGATTTCTACTTTCTTCCATGACCCAGTTTTATTTTTGCCACTAATGGTGAACTTAAATAGCTGAAGAACGCTAAGGGTGAATCTAACTTCATCCCTGTAGTCACACACAGGCAATCTCAGCAGTACTGGTAGTTGGGGCCTGGCACGCTGTGTTGTGTGTGTGTGTGTGTGGGGGGGTGTCTGTGCACTGAAGGATGTCAATAACATCCCTGGTCTGTACTCACTGAATGCACATAGAGCTGATGGATGAGAAGTTGTGACAACCAGATATGGCCCCCAAGACCCTGCCAGATGTTAGCTGGGGTGTAGACTGGCTGCTGGTTGAGAACTTGGAGGTGGCCACTGTTGACAGTGGAGGTCTTCTCCATTCTAAGGGCTGCACAAAAGATCCTGCTCTATTTGAGACTATTGCGAACTTTTACATTCTGTAGATGAAACCTACGATCTCTAATTCACAGCAGACAAGTCTTGCTTGTCTGTTTCTATTCAACTTAACCACTGTTGACCTTTCACCGGGTAATTAACAGGCCCAGATCTCTGTGTTTGTAGTGGGGCATCCATGGTTTGGGGTAGAGGACAATACTGAATTTTCCTTTCATCAGCAACTTACTGAAAGTGGGGGTTCCAGTGGTTAGTAAGTTTCATTAAGAACACAGCTATTAAATACGCAAAATATATGGACTGTTCCTGTTGAGAATATAATTATACGGTAAATTAGCTAATGTCCAGTGTGTCGCTTTTTAAGCACATCTCCGATGTTTCCAGTACTTACATAAGATATAGGGGATGTTTATTAAGAGTCTTCAACTGTGTATAAAAGTAGAGCAGTCAAAGTAATGGTGTCTGCTGAAGGATTCTTTATCATATGAATTTACCTTTAGTCATCTATTATTTATTTCAGCTATTTTATATGCCATTATAATAAATATTATGACAGAGAAAGCTTTTATGCTTCAACTTATGTACTACTCTTTACTTGCTGCAATCCTTCAGGAAAATGTAACCATGTTTTACCTATAGTTAACGTAAATCATCACTTACATTAGAATGAAAAATTCACTATGAAAAAGGGCTCTTTCTTCAATAGCAAGGCGCAAATGCATAATCATGTTGACTGCCAAACTCCCGCGCCATCTCTGTCCTTTCTGAAACTGTTTTTAAGCTGCAAAGTGAATACATTGCATAGAGGGAAATTGGAAGGTTTTGGAATATTTTCACTCTCTTCTTAGTTTCTGGCAAGATAAGCATTTTTTTTTATCCAAAGTGCAAAATATTGCCAATTACTGTCTAGGCATTTTTAATGGTTTTGCTTAACATGGCTCGTAACTCATACACCAAATGAAATCAGCCATTATCCGGTATAATTTCTCCTTGAACAACCTCACAGTTACCTATAGATGTTGATGCAGTTATTTTATAAATTGACTTCTACCTACAGAAGGCCAAATTTTTTGGCTTGTCTGTAATAAAGAAAGAGTTGTTATGTTTTTCTTATTAGAGATGTTTGTGTATTTTTTTTTTTTTTTTTTTTTTTGCGATACTGGGGATCGAACTCAGGACCCTGCGCTTGCTAGGCAAGCGCTTACTCCACTGAGCTATATCCCCAGCTCCCTGTTTGTGTATTTTGATAAGGGAGGTATGCAAGTCTTTATTTGGGACTTGGGAGATGTGGTGGTTGATTTCAAGGTTATGGGTGACAGACCCAAAATCTCTCCTCCAAAGTTTTCAGGAAAACTCAGACCTCATCAAAGATCATTTTGATGTGGTTCTCAATTTCAAAATGTGGAATCTTCTCTAAGAACATTTTCTTATAAAAAGCACAATGTCCTATAGACTGGTAATATGTGTGGATCCAGGAACGACACTCTCAAACTTATCCCTTCCTGGAAAGAAAAGGGAAAGTGCGTTTACCAGTGATACTTTTATTTTTAAGACTGAGCCAAAATGGGCAAACTCCCCATTAGGCTTGCTCATGTGACATTGGCTTGGGTTTGTTCAACAGATTTGTGACAAGAATCACAAATCAAGGAACGCATCTGTCTCCTCCAGCATTTCCCAGGGAAGGTGCTGCCAGCCTTTGCTACCATTAACATCACTTAAGTAGTACTGGAGAAATTAGTGTTATGAAGCTGCACCTAGCATATTGATGAATTATTAAACCAGTTTAGTTAGATCTCCATTGTAGTTCAGTGACTAATGTCATGTCAATAACACGTTCAGTACCAGTGTCTCTTGCTGTTGTAAATGTGACAACTCCTATTTAAGGTTTCAGAACATAAAACCAGGACTGAGGGTCTGTAAAGTGGAAGGGTGAGAGACATCAGCATAATCCAATTAAGGCCCATTGGATTAGAATTTGCTAGATGCCATTAGTAATAAGCTCTGAATATACATTATTGCCTTGGTTCCATTTTTCCTTCCAGCAATAACACTTCTATTATAAATTCTAAGCATATAAAATAAATATGATATAAAATAGACACAAACAAGAATATATAGATGGTGTTAATTTCTTTGTAGCTGCTCAATGTTCTGTGTTGGGGAATAGAAGACAGAGAAACAGCACAGTGTGACATTCTCAGGATGACATGAGCTTTGGAACCAGCTGTACCTTGCTTGGAAAACTGTGCCTTTACCAGCTGTGCCACCTTGAACTGCACAGACCTCTGCTTTGTCTTCTGTAAAATGGGGGAGATTATACATACTTTGAAAGATTTTTCATATTGAAAGATTTTTCATATTGCCAGTGAATGAAAAAGTATTACCAACCTATGATAGATGCTCATTAATTTGTTGCTTTTATTATCAATGAATATATGTAAATGAGTTTCTTCTAGGGGCATCCATGAATAAACTATTCCTCAGGTGTAAGAGATAGGTGGCACGTAGCTCTGAAGTCTACAGAGCCTGGCACTTTGAAGCAGGGCTACAGAATTGCTTATTCACATCAAACAGTCTTGTTTCTGCAGTTGGGTATGAGGGGTCACCCGCAACTGAAGTAGAATTTCTGGGTATATGAGAGGCTGAGCTCTTTGCCCCCAATGAATGCCGTGAAGTTACTCAGTTGTTCTGCTTTCAGCCCCTGGAGGGATCTGCTCCTCTTTTTGCCCCACTTAGTGATGATGATTTCAGGGCACCACAGCAAAGAGCTACCCCCACCTGGCACTTGGTGGGGCACAAGTGTGTGTGGGGATTTTTTTTTGGTGGAGCCAAGCAGTGACTGCAAAGCCCACGTACTAGACGAGAGTAATTTGAAGCAAGATTATACAGTTTTCCCTAGCATGTTCCATACCACCTAGCAGTTCAGTTCCCACAGCAAACAATTTGGGTTCATTACAAGGGGAAGTGGGAGACCGGAGGTAACTCATCCATACCATCCCAGGTGATTCACAGGCATGTTATAGTGAGTGATGATTGGCGTTTAAGAAACAGACTTGACCACTGGAAGTATTCACACGGTGTTTTTCAAAGGCATGTTTTTATGGGATAGTGCCGTCTTTATTTGCCCTCCCATGTTGGGAAGCAGAGCAGACCTACGAGCTATTCCTTTGACGTATTGCAGTGATGGCAAATAGAGAAAAGAAGTAAAGGGGCTGGAACCTGTGGCCAGCGGGTTCACCTTTAGAGGTGGTGTTGGTGACTGAGTGACTAAATGAACTGGCTCTTGTGAATGTCATCTCCTCTTTTGATCTCGGGAACAGGACAGCATGCTGCCCACTGCCCTATGCCACAAAACCACAAAACTCTTGCAGGTGCGGCTCTGGTGGTCTGGCCTGGGCTTGGTTCCGGCTGCTGTGAGCCTCTGTCAGGCATGGAAGGTGACGGTGAAAGGAGGGCTGGGTTGCATGTGCAGCAGGATAGAGCATGGAATAGCGATGCAAAGCAGGACTTAGTGTGAATTGTGGCCTCCCTGGGTGTGTATGGTGTGGGTGACATCGTATAAGAGTTTATGAGTATTAGCTTCTCTGTCTGTGAGATAGTGGATGACAGTAACTACCCCCATAGGCTGTTGTTAGGTAGAGGGGTGCTGGACACTGTTCTGAGATTGCTACCTTTAGCTAGTAATGAGCCATTCAACCCTGTCTGTAAAGAGTGGGGCTGTTGCAGCATGGTCTGCAGACTCTTATCAGGTGCCAGGCACTGTTTTTAGTGCATCCCATATATTACCTCTTTTCCTGAGCTATTGTTAATTATTATTATTATTATTATTATTGTTGTTGTTGTTGTTATTATTATTATTATTCCTATGCTACAGCAGACAACCCTGAGTGCATGAGAAGAGTTACCTTGCCCAGCTGATAGGTGCTGGGCCTGACTCAGACCCAGGCAGTCTAGTCTGGCTTGAGTCCATGGCCTTAATCAACACCTTTCCGTCCAGAACATTCACTAAATCTGGGCATGAGGACAGCATGCCCTCAAGGGTACTTGTGGAGCCTCCAGTTTCCTCCTCCAGGGTTCTATGCCATCCTTCACAGGGGAGCCATTGAAACTTCCCCTGAGCTGGTCAAATTACCACGCATTATTATTGAAAAGCAGTGAGCATTACATTTTGACAGTGGGCTTGTAATCATATTCATTGAGAGCCCATGTGTGCCCCAGACCTTAGATGCATTATATCAGAATAGAGATTCTGACCATGCAAAGCAAATACCATTATGCCCATTGTCAAGTAAGGCAGCTGAGGCCTGGAGCTTCCCTGACATCCTGTTGGCAGCACTATGGTCATACTGAGCTGTGCCTCCAGGTCAGTCTGTCTCTGGAGTCTCTGCTAAAAATGACAGCACCCCCCTGCTTTTCTCTTTAAATACTGCACACTCCCCATATGTTCCCTTTGGTTTCAGGCAGTATCACATCTGAGTCACACTTGGTTAATTTATAGTCATAAAATGATACTAAAGATCACTGTTGCATAACAACAACAAGCAATCCCTTTGATGCTGTCTGAACCAGCCCTGGAGAATCCTGCAGGTTTTAGAACCCAACAAAGGACAGTCATGAAGAGTTAGGTTTTGACAGTGCCACCATGCCCCAGGCACCCCTAGGCACCAGGCATGCCACAAGAGAGGGTGTGGGTTGTCACACAGTGTCTTTCTTCTGAGCCCTGGGTGTTGGAGCAGGTGGGCTTCTGAGCTATGGAGAAGTTGCCTGATGCTGAACGTGTGTGATCCCACCTGTGCGGTTGTTGCAAAATGCTGGATTGTAGCATCTGTATACATAAATTAAAGTAAATTAACATTTCTATTTTGCCTGAGATGTTCAGTTTGCGTACTGGTGTGATTAGAGGCAAGTGTGAAGATTTGAGGCAGGGTTGAGAGATGCATTTTCCTTCCAGATTTAATATGCTCAATTTGAAGTTCCTTATGTTAAAGGCAGGTAGATAGGTAGGTAGGTAGGGAAATAGATGGATAGGTACAGAGGAAGGGAGGAAGGGAGATGTGGATATAAATTTTATTGGGGGGGGATTTCAGGTGCTCTTTTTGGTGTGTGTCCATGTTCATCTGTCTTTTATGAATTTGTGTAAAATTAGTATGAATTGGAAGGAGAGAGTGGCTCAAAATAAGCCTGGGAAGACTGACAGGGGCTAAGTCATGGGCTGTGTGTATGTGTTAGTCATTCCTGTTCCTTGATATGTATCTTTAATTCCTCTTCTCTGGGCACAAAGAGGTGTACCTCTAGAAGACAGGCCCAGCGCTGGACTCTGGTCAGTGAGACATGATAGATAGCCACACCATCACTGCTCTGTTGAAGCCTTTGAGATCCCACTTGTGACCCGTTGCATTTCCTTGCCGTCTCTGGGGCCTGTGCCTAACTGTGGTGGGTGGGACCCACCAACCTGTGTTGAACATGGAGTTTGAACAGTAATACTCCGGGTTGTTTGCACAGATGATGAACTGGGGGTTGTTCCCTGCTGGTGCACATCCTAAGTGATACACAAGATCTTGCTAACCATGCTGAGGGATTTGGACCACATCTTATTGACTATTCCAAGCTACAAAAGCAGAGTGTGTGTGTGTGTGTGTGTTTGTGTGTGTGTGTGTGTATGTATGTTACTTTTGTCAATCCAGAGAGTAAACTCTGGCCCAATGAGACACAAACTTTTCATGTTGCAGATGATATGTGCTAATTCAAACAACAGTTAATACAAGTTGTGGGTTTCTTGGTAATAATGGAGCAGTTGTATCTTGAGTCTGAAGATAATTATACACATCAGTATACATGACAAAATGTCATTGAATTATGTACAAAGATATATTAAGGAAAGGAAGTGAATACATCTTCAAGCTGGCAAAACCCTCGTAAGAACTGTGGTGCAGTAAATTATTGCCAGTGTTAACTTTCAGGTTTTGATAATGTACTGTACATAGATAAGGTGCTCCCATTGGGAGGATGCTGGATCATGAGTATAATGGTTTTTTCTGTACTATCGTGACCTTTTCTTGTAAATCTGTCATTAGTTTCAGAAAAAGTTAACAGAAACAAGTTCGTTGAACTACACCAAGACATTGAATTATGATCAGTCACAGATTCACTACCAGGCCCATAGGAGGTCTGACATTGGCAGATCAAATCTCTAACAGTCAGCAGCTCACTCCTGATAAATGGGCTCTGTTTATAATCTTTTAGCCACGACATTTCCATTTAAAACTTATACAGTGCCAAACATTTCTGTAAAGCTGATGACTTTATTAGACAATACCACCCCCAAAATACATACAGACACAAATGTAAACACATACACATGTCCTAATTGCAAAAGCTGTGCTATCCTGCCCCTGGACTTGCTGTATTGCAGAGTTTTTCTGCATTTATCAGGATCTGTAGCAAAAATAAGAAACCTGATACACAAAGCAGAGGAATTACCTGAATAACATTGCGTGGACTTGAATCACTATCCCCAGGAGCGTAGTAACCCACAGCTTGTGGATTAGTCTGTTGAACTACTTGATGGCCTGTGACCCCTTGTTACCCCTGGATGTGTATGTTCTGATTTTGTTCTTATTGGTGGTGGCAGCTCTGTGCTTCATTTCGAAGTGAAGAGGGGAGAAGGAAAAGACAGCATACCAGTGGAAGATACACATAGAATGAATGTGTGGGCCACTGGGCTGTGCTGTCATTTTTCTTGGAATATTGCTTTGGGGCCCCTATCTGGGAATGTCCTTCCTGGTCTAGGGGGTAAATATATATGCATTTTTATAATATGTAATCTACATATCCCTTGGAGTTTCCCTAGGGAGCTTGGCAAAGAGAAACAAGCTCTTTACTATCCTGCTCCTGCACATGAATGTCCGACTTTTTTTCTTATGATACATTCAAATTTCCATGAGATTCTGTAGGTGACAGTGAGTGTCCTGCTGAGGGAAGTGAGGCAAGGGTCAGAGAAGGCAGGATGAGGGTGGCAGGCACTTTAGTTTCTAACTCTGAATGTCAGATCAAGTAGGTAAGTATTTCGAGATACAAGAACTTCTGTGAGGAATAAATTAGCCACTGACAGCCTTTGTACTGTCATGAGATTTTTAACCATCAGGTAAATATTGCTACTTGGGCTGAAAGAATGTGGGCTTCCGCTGCTCATTCTGGGTGTCCAAACTCTCAACACAGGGTGTGACCTCACCCAAATGCCTTCAGGTGTCTTGGTGGCAGTTTCCTTCTTTACAGGGTGGTGCTAGGCTCACCTTGCATAGACTACCCCTCTCTATGATTCCCAGAAAATGGGAACTCCTAATAGCATTCATGTGTCGGCATCTCCCCATTTTCATGGATCAGTTTGATGTTCTCTTTTTCTTTCTAAAATCTGCACATGTGAGCATCTGCTCCTATTGTCGAAGACCAGAAATTGTATCTTTATTAGTCTGGTTTCCTTTTATCACAGAGAAGCTGCTGTGGTTCAGGCAAATCATTTATCACTTTATACGATGTTTCCCTAAACTGGGTGCTGTTAGTAGACATAACCAAGATCCTCTAGATCTAATAGTGATTTGGTCCAGTGTGATCTTCAGGGAGGACCTTTGGACATCATTTTACCTACCACACTACTGGAGTGTACCAAGACCACCATTTTATTGCCAGTTGGCATTAGGGCAAGAACTTGGCACAAAAACATCTTGTCTCCTCCTAGTTAAATTTATTAAATGTCTTCTCCCTTCCGGACAAGATGTTAGGCACTCAGCACTTACCCCTACGACTCTATGAGTATAGAATTACTATGTAAGTTTTAACAAGTGAGGAAACTGAGGCTCAAAAATGTTAAATGGTCTAAAGTGAGCATGCTTCCCAGCTGCCACTGCCTGATGTTTATTGTTCAAAGCTTAGGGCTTGGGTTGGAGCCCAGGACACAGGCAGCCAAGATAAACGGGCTGCAGATGTACTAACCATCTCAGCACAGCTCGTGCAGAAGGACAGGGTGGAGGATGTTTTCAGCAGAGCCATTTGCGTCCCGCTTCATAGCGTTAGAGGTTTCATGTTATCCTCCTTGGTCTTACTTAAGCTTCCCAGTCTAGACTGGAATTCCCTGTTTAGCCATTCATTTCATGGAGACTCTTCTTACCTGAGCAGACAGGTAGCCTCACCATCCTTGGCTTTATGTCCTTTGGAGGAACTGTGACAGTTTTTAATGTTATACCCCCAAAGCTCCTCCAGACTTAAAAGTTGAGAATGTCCCATAAACACAAGGCAAGGCTGAAGGGCATCGTTCGATATGTTCTTCAGGGATTGTGCCAAAGGACTATGCTCAATGAAGCGTGATGTTGTCACATTCTGACTTCTGCAGACCTGGCTTCCTGCCAAGAACTTGGGCCTTGAGATAACTGATTTGGGGTCAGTCCTTGGCCCCTTCTTAGCTCTATAATCTTTTGTAAGATGCCACCCTGCAAAATGGGAAGAAATATTGCTTGTCGCCGAGTCCTTGTGAAGAGTAAGGAGAGGTTGTGTGCAGACGCCCAGCCTGTGGGAGATGCTGCATAGACAGTGGCCGTTAGCATCACATCATCAGTAAGTGCCCCCACCTGTCCACAGAGTCGTTTGCATTACTCAGCCAGGGTCTCTTGAGGACCTCGGCCAGCGCATCAGTGTCCATTGGTGCATGTGAGCCTTGCCTGCTTTTGTACTTTCTATAAATGAGTTCATTGCTTTCAATTTGTGATACAAGCCTCATGGAAAGATTTCAAAAGCTGGCTGGCAGCTCAGGATTAAAATGTTGCCCACTGCATCCTGGGCTGTTCCAGGCTTGGCCGTGATGGCCCTCTGTGCTTGTAGCGTTTTGGAGCTCAGAATGAGGGCAGATGTTGTGTGCCCGAAGACCCTTTGGAGCCTCTTCCATGTGCTGCACGAATCACAGCATAGCCCCACCCTGCAGATTTAGCAGAATCCCAGCCTCACATGCTCCTGGACTTGGCAGTAAAAGCCTTGTTCTTCCATTCATTCCAATGATTTATATTCTCTCTGGGCGTCTAATATTAAACTGGGGAATTCCGACATGTTCCATAACACATTTACTGTAACTTGATACCATGAACTAAACTTGCTGTTATTTATCATTTCTTTTTATTTTCTCTCATTCCAGCACAAAGCCAAGGTAGAAGCAATGACCCTGGACCTCGCTCTGCTCCGTAGCGTGCAGCATTTTGCCCAAGCATTCAAGGCCAAGAATGTGTGAGTGTTCCAATGGAGGGTTATAGATCATCATTCCTTGCTATTGTAATGTCTTTATCAGATGAGTACAAGTGGGGGAATGCGCGGCTGTGGTACTGTCTTGGCATCCACACAGGAGGCTCGTTTATATTGGCCCTCTTAAGGTGTCCATATTTTCTTGACTCTAAGTCGCCCTCATTATGAGATGTGTCATCAATCTAATAACAGCTTCCCAGATTACAAAAGAGAAGAAGAAGACACTACCAGGGAACTAGTAAAAGTGGCTAATAAAAGCTAGGCCAATGTAAGATGCATCCTGGTTTTAGACCTTTTTTTCTGTGCCTCTTAGATGTGAGGACAAATATATTTTAATTGCATTAGGAACAAATTCCTTCTGTTATCTCGTACTGCAGAGGGGCCTGGAAATATCAGAGCACAAGACGATCCAGCGCTTTGCAAGTCTGCAGTGATTTGATGTATGCATGGGTTTGGTTCCACATGCATAGACTCATGGCATGAGAGACTCGCTTCTATACACCCTCCTTCTTTCTCATTTGTTCAGAATGCCTGAAGGAGAAAATTTGGGGGAGGCGCTTACATTTTTTGACCCCTTTCAGGCTACTTTCCCTTTCCTGTAGAGAGAGAGGGAAGGGAAAGAGGAAAGAGGGGAGAGGAACAGGAAAGGGAGAGGGAGAGGAAGTAGAAGTGGGAAGAAGGGGGAAAGGAGGGAAGAAGACCCCATGCTAAAGAAAGCAACCATGACTAGCTATACCGTAATTATAGCACTTTGTTCCCAAGTGTTTATTTTTATTTTGCCTCAAACACACAGCAAGCAATACTGTTTTCTCCTTTAACATAATTGTTTATGTTTCATTAATAAATAAACTTAATTTTTTTTTAATGAGATGCTTAAAACAGGAGGATTCAGTTCTTCATAGTGCAGCCGGTATCAAGGCTGAGATAACTACACACATAGGTTCAAGGAACTCTGCCGTGTGACGCTCCTTTGTTAGGCTCTGTGTTGGGGACACCTGATTTACTATTCTCGCAGGGGGACCTTAGAGCAGATAATCAAAAGTTTCTGTGCGGAGCTGACCCCTGCGCTGTCCACGTTGATCCTGCGACCCCCTTGGTGTCTCGCTGTCCTGCTTTCAACTGTTGCATAGTTGGTTCTCTAAGACTCATTCTGGGGCAACCGGGGGCTGAATCCTTGAACTCTGTGTGCTCCCCAGGGTCAGAGTCTTTAAAGATTGGTCCTGTCCATGCGTGCAGGCTCTGTGCATGCTCCGGCACTGTCAGAGCATCCCCAGGCAGCAAGCAGATCAGGATGAGCCCTACTCTGTGCCCTTTGAAGTGCTCGCAGTGGCCGGAGCTCTTTGCGGAGTAACAGCGGGGCCCACGGCGGTTGTTTGTTGAGTCCTCCATCATTCATTCGTCTACTCACTCTTTTACTTCACACACGCTTGGTGAGGCCCCCAAAGCTCTGCTTCTCCCAGGCTCTGCGGAGAAAGTGGTGGCCATTGGAAGCCAAGTTAACCTCAAACAAGCCGTAATCGCAGTTGTCAACAAGCAGCGTTTTATTGCTGACAGCGAAGTCCTTAACGCAGTGTGTCTGCAGTGGTTGCAGAGGGAGTGGTGCTAACAGTCACCACAGCAAAGGGGCAGCCCTTTGATTTGGGGCTTACTGTAGGCCACAGACTAGGAAGGATTGGCACTCATGTTCTACTTGCACTCATTTTTTAATTTAATTCTCAAAGCAATCCTTTGTGTGATCCTCTCCATCACACGGAGGAAGGAAATGAGGCTGGAAGGAAAGGTGAGTGGCTAGTCTAAAGGCACGTGTTCAGGAGACACTTGGGGTCCCATGTGACTGGGCCTCTAGGCCTCCCTGTTAGCCACCGCACCCTTGCATCCTTCATGGGATGGACACGGAGACTCACAGGAGGCCAGTGACTTTCACAGGGTGACTTGGCAGTCAGTGGCAGCTGCAGGTCTTCAGCCTAGGTCAGGCTCTCGCCCTTTTCCTGGCAGCACATCGCACCTAGGTGGGTCTTGTGTTCACTTCTTGTGATCAACTTTCTCCAATTCCTGTGTCCGGCACCTTGGAAGTGAGCAGCTTTGCCGTGGGAGAACTAAATGTTCCATAATAGGACCGCCTTCCATGCCTTAAATTAAGTTTTAACTATTAAGTAGTTTGGAAATCATCAAAGTTAAGTGCCTTTTGTGATCACCGAACCAAAACTATTGGAGAGAGCTATGGTCCCTGTTGCCATAATCCTAGATTTTAGTGAACAACTTTGAGTTCTTATACTTATATGTTCAGAAACAAGGGCGGTTTTCCTTTCAGAACTCCGCAGCGCTCTCTGTGTTTGTCTCTTGGGAGCAAAAGATTCTACATGGCTCAGAGAAATATTGTGGTGGCGAAAACATGCCGAAAAAAGCGAGCGTTTTGACTTTTGAAATACTGCCAAAGTGAAATCTCTCACGGATAGGCAGATGACAGTTTAGTACGCACAGGTCTTTAGATTCTGAGAACTGTCAGAAGTGAATTTAAGTGCCGGTGATGGGGCTGCCAAAAAAACATGTGTAAGTCTATTCTTATCATCACCTCCCATCTTTAGATATTAAAATTTCCTTGTGTGTAAAACATAATGACAAATGAAAGAGAGACTGCCAGTGTAGAACCGATTTCTTTTTGTGCTTTTGGACTGAAGAGAAGAACAGCCCTTAACTGTGAATTCCACGTAGACGCCTTCATTTAGCGTGCCGTTTCCGAGCATGCATATGAAGGGGGCAGGGTCTGAGCAGGCTCTGTGCACTTTCCTCGGTTCCTGCTCTGGCCCAAGGGTATTCTCTCACCCTGGGAGAGGCGGTGGGTTGTGTGGGCTCAGGCGGAAAAAGATCCAGATGCCAAACACAAACACTGGCTGTATGCGCAGCTCGCTGTTGTGTGGATCCGCCCTCTGTCTGCCTTCTACCAAGAGACGTGCAATCAGCCTCTTTGGGGATTCTGTCTCTTCTTAGGGGCTGGAATGTGGAGGAGGAGGCTGCTTTAGAGTAGTCACTGCTAATAATGATTATATAAACTGCAGCTTCTAGCCAACTTCTTGTTTTTCTGTACAGGGCAATGTTCTAAGCACCTAAGTTTGTATTCTCTTTGTTTTTTTTTTTTTTTTTTTTTTGGTACTGGGGATCGAACTCAGGACCCTGCACTTGCTAGGCAAGCGCTTATTCCACTGAGCTATATCCCCAGCCCCTGTATTCTCTTTGATTTCTAACAGTTACTCCGGACCTCCACCATTATTGCCCCTTTTACAAATTCAAGAGGTAGAGCACAGACAGGCTAAATCACCTTCCCGCATTTACCGAGATGTGGGGGATCCTGAAATCGCATCTTAAATCTCTTTGAATCCAGAATCTGTAACTGTGTTTGTTACTTCTCATTCTTTGGTCCTGTCTTTTCTTGTATGGATTTCTTTATTGGTGATATATTGCTCATTAACAAATTTCATGGCTTAAAACAATAAATGTTTGTATTTAAAATAGTTCACAAGTCAGGCTGGGGAGGCTGAGGCAAGAGGATTGACGTGAGTTCAAGAGCAACCTGGGCTACATAGTGAGTTTAAGATCTGCCTGTTGAACTACATTGTGAGACTTTGTCTCAAAAACAAACAAACCAACGAAGAAACAAAGACAGACAAACAGAAAACCAAGGTACTCGTTTGTACTCTTTGTTTTTTCTCCCTTCCTCTTTACCTCCCTCCTTCTTTCCTTTCCCTATTTGCTTAAATCAGGACTCAGATCCCATCAGTGCATGATTATTTGGCAGTGCTCGGCTCACGCTCAGGGCCTCCGCAGTGAGCTACATTCATAGCTCCTTTCTTATATCTTTTAATTTTAATCAGGGTCCCGTTAGGCTGTTAAGTTGCCCAGGCTGGGCTTGAAATGGAGGTCCTCCTGCTTCTGCCTGTCAGAGTTCTGGGATTACCATACCCGGATGTTCAGTGTATTTGAATCTACAGACTGTCCCTATGGTTTTTTGAAAAAAGTGTAATTGCAGCATGTAGCTTAACCAACCAGGTGATCCTTTAAGAGATTTCTGTGATCCATAGTTTGGTAACTGCATCCCCTGGTAATGCTGAACTCACTCTTTCTCCTCCTCAGTTTCTATGAAAAGCGAGTAAACGCTAGAAATGTGATCACCCTCATGTTTAGTCTTGGGCAGGACCCCTTCGGGAGCCGTGGTGCATTACCCACCTAGCAGCGTAGCTCTGGGTGCCGGAGCCCGTTTCCTTAAGGCCCTCTGTGCCCTACTCCGTTCACACCTCGCTTCCCTCTGTTTGCCCACTTCCTGTTTCATTCACTTGTTCTATTATTTTCCACTTACCCTTCTGGGTGGTCAGCCTAGGAGCCTCAGCCTGCCTCTAGCCAGTTCCCCCCAGAGTTTGTGGTGGTTGTCATCAGCCAGTGTGTCCTAGGTCAAATTATTTTGGCCGTTACTGGAAAGCTCTAACCCAGGGCCTCTGTGAAGTACCAACCAAACTGGGGCTTGCAGGGTATTTTTCTTTCTGGAGAGACTCCAGTCTCCACACTGCCTGGTGGGGAGAGCTATCCATCCACATAGCAGGAGCTGGGCTCTTTTTCTTTTAGGCCAGTGATTTGGATAATTTTGCAAAAGAATCATAAACAATGGTATGTCCTGGCTCTAGCTGTTCAGTTTACTGTGAAGCACACATTTCCGATAAGACCTAATAAGCATAATGTAACAGCTCCGTGGTGTAGGTGCTCCATAAATATGTTTTCTTTCTCCAAAAAGTTCTGTGATTTGAGTTTCAGAGACCTTCAACAAACAGAAACTGGGTTCCAGTTCTGGAAATGTGAACGTTGGATATGGCGCATAACACAGAACATGCTTTGCTATGTCAGACAGCTCTTACAATATTGATCAAGGGTTTTGTTTCAGCCTGGAAATTAACTGAAATTGATGGGAAATTTATTTTAAAATGATTACACAATTCTGAATGGTTCCAAGGCTTCATACTATGGATTTGTATTTCTTTTCTCAACTTTCTGTTTCTAATATAAGTTAAAGAAATTAGGTTTCTTGTCACTTAGAAGATCACATAGAACAATGTTTTTAAGAGGTGAAAATAAAGCTTTCTCTCTCTTTTAAACATTTGAGGAGAAATATCATTAGCAAAGTTATTTATTTTCACTTTCTACTACATTACTTTCAGAACTTGAGACTACTAATCCCATATGTAATATTCTTGGATTCATACTGCAGAGTTTGCTGTCTCTGTTCCTTCTATGGAAGTGAGTGGGCTATAAATTATAAATAAATTTCAAATTTTGAGGGATAAATTGCCCTGAAGACCAATGTGTAAATTACAGATTAATCTTTCTTTTTCTCCCTAGCTCAGTTTGAAGAGTAATGTTTTAGGCAGCATATCTTCATCTCCCTCAGCTCAACAGGAGAAATCGCTTTTGGTTTGCCTAACAGGGGCTCATGTTGCTTTGCTTTTCTACACAGTATGAGAACTAAAAGAAACGAAAGCGGAGAGGCAGATTTTATCTGTAATGAGTACTCTAAATCTCGATCTTCATGATGATTTTTTAGAAAAGTTTTAAGGACTATGCAAGCAAATTTTCCCCCTTCCTGGACCTTTTCTGCTTTAAGGCATTAAAAAATCATGTGGCATGGTGTTTCATTCAAAACATTGGGGGGGATTTCTTTCCTCATGTTTTTTTTTTTTTTTTGCCATTTGCTAATTTATTCTTTGTGTATAAAATCTTTTTATGGTATTCTTTAAAAATATTTCTAAAGTAGGGTATATACTGTTAGCCACAGGAATACTAACTTGAAGCAGTATAATACATATCATGCAGCGGTCAGTGAACTTTTCTGTAAAGATCCAGAGAGAGACTTTTTGACTTTTCAGGTGATGAGATCTCTGTTGTAACTACTTACCTCTGCCATTGTGGTATGGAAGCAGCTATAAGCAGTGTATAAGTGGATAAGCTGTGTGCCAATGAAACTTTATTTACAAAGCAAGATGGACCAGATTTATTGGGGACCGTAGTATGCTAAACCCTGGCACCAGTATACAACCCCTGGTATAGTGGAAGCAACTCAGGTTTGGGGACCATCGAATTTAGGTTTCAATTCTAGTTCAGCTTCTTACTAGCACTGTGGCTCTGAGCAAATTGCTCATCATCTCTGGTTCTCAACTTTGAATTCTGTGTGAAGTAGATGATTACCTGTGCTGTGCAGATGGTTGGAAGTGGCTGTTAGTGAAATGACCAGATACATGCCTGTGTTGTGCATATGGTTACTGTACATATGTGTTTGATTATTACCTAGGTCCTTATCTGCTGAGAGGTTTTTAAGACTACACACAGTATCACAAGATAGAAATAAGAGATCTACTGAAGCAGAGAAGAGAAAAATCTGAGGACTTGTCAGATGCCGTCAGAGAGGAAGTGTGGCTCTCATAAGGGTTTTCATAATCATTAAAACTTGTGCCGATGAGTGAGCCTTGAGATTCCTGGCAACCAGGAGAAGACAGGAAATGAGTTTTGTATTGTCCATGAGCTCTTAGTATGACAGGAGCCAAGCAGAAATGGCTGTTACCATGGTTATGCTCCAGTGAGGATCACAGAGTAGTTATTACTCTACTGAGTCTTTTGCACCTTCCTTTGTTATTTATTCTTTATTCACAGGGACTGAAAGCCCTGGACCCAAGGGAGGCTTTACCATTCTTTTGTAGAGTACATGGCATGCTCTTATTTTCTTTGATGCTGCTGTGTTTCCCTTGGCTTTAGGCATCTTTTTCAGTTGGTCTGAGTCACCTTAAGACCAGGTTTCTTCAGTTAAGTGAGGGATCCTCGGACAGACTACAGTTCCCTTTGCGTACCTAAGTATTTCCTATGATTTCCTTGTGTCCCCCCCTTTTTAAACGTGTTGTCCTGACTGCATTATTCATTCAACACTGACGACAGTGCCAAGAATGAGGCTAGACGTTGGAATTGAGCCACTTGCCTTCTCTTATCTCCTGTGCCTTGTCTCTGTCTCTTACAATAATTATGATGCTTAAGAACTTTTTGATGAATTTGTGTAATACCCGTGTCCTAAATCTTTCAGCACATCTTCTAGCTGTCCCTAAAAGTCATCATTGTCAAGGAGTAAATGAAAAGGTGTTTGACGTAACCATGATGATATTTATGAAATACTTAAAAATTTCCTGAAAGAATTTTAGGTTTAGCTATCACTATCATGTTTCATGAAATGAAAGAGGTATATATTAATCAAAAGACAAGCAAATGATCCTTTCCAAGAAGAGTCGCAAACAAGCTTGGAAGGATGTTTGGAGTTTCTGTGGGGTTGTCTTTTCAGTGCCTCAGCCATCAGTAGGCATAGATTGATACTATGTTTTTATCTCTAGAAAATAATAGAAATTTCATTGTTAGTGTTAAACAATGATCGTTTAAGGCACTTGGCTAGACATGGGTCCTCCATATAAAGACAAGGGTCCTCTTCTATAAAGAATCACATAGTATTTCTGCTTTTATGAGCCAGGTAATCTCTGTTGCAATCACTAATCCATTGTAGTGTGCACTGTTGAAGGCTAAAGGAGGCTCTGGTAGGCCATGTGAAAGGAGTCGCAGATTATGTGACTGTGTGCCAATAAAATTTTATTAACAAAATCAGGAAGTAGGCTGGATTTAAGATCTGAGTTGGCAGTGCAGTGTACTAGTTCCTGGATTACAGTCTCTAGTTCTCTGAAATGCAAATCAGAGTATCCTATTTCATCATAAGAAGTACATGTCATTTTTCTTGGAAAATGAGTATGTTAGGCCTGGTCAAGATAAATAAGTTCATATAGCTAATGTTGCATAGATGGTTAATTTCAGTTCTCTGCGTAGAATGCCCTGGGATTCTTAGCAGCTGAGAGAAGAGATAAAAAGCATTTCTAGAACAGTGTGCTCTGCTAAGTTTTGGGAATATCAGCATATGAGAAAGCAGGTCAGTTGTGACAACTGAGGGCTATTACAAAGACACTGAAGCCCTGATTGGAGCTTGAAACTGGATGATGATGATAATCACAGATATTTACCAGCTACTTGTGTCATTCGCAGCTAAGCACTTACATGCCAACTGCCTTAGCCTTATAAGGACTCCGAGGGTAGACCAAAATGGTGGAATGGTGATGTTTTATGGTTTAGCTTAAAACAACAAATGACCACGTGTTACAGATCCAGAAACAGAAGCTTGACTGTAGGGCTAGAACTTGAACCAAAATATTCACTGAGCTCAGCTTAGGCAGTAGTTTGGGGAAGCAGAGAGGTCTGCCTCATTTGGGAAACGCATCATGTGAACACGCTGCCTCTGAAGGAGATTTCTCCCATTAATAGGATGGATGACAGCCACTGTCTACTTGGACAATTATTGAGGTCACTTCAAGGTTGGAGGAGATGCTTCTTCCAGCCAATTTTCTATCACCAAGAGGAATTTATTTTGTTGAAATATGTGTAAAGGAGGTTAAACAAACTCAATAGAACAGAGGCTCATCTCTTCAATTAAGGTACTAAGCCTGTTTTCCTCCAAATGTCTAGGTGTCTCTCTGTGGAGTCCGCTTAAGCAGAAATGGCAGCTATTTACTTTCATTTATAGTTGTCTTTATACATTTACTCCAGATGTCAGTGTTCATTTACCCTTAGCTCCTACTTGTCTTCAAAATGATGCTTATCCAGTAGACAGAAGAAGACCAAAGGCTCATTTGCTATATATATATACCTCTGCAATGCCAGAGTGATTGTTCTCAAGTGCAAACTTAGCCCTGACACTGACCTGCTTGATGATATTCCATTGTCTGAATTGCAGTAACTACAGTTGCTGGTGTGGTCCACCCACACCTGGTGATTGGACCCTTTTCCACTTGTCATTAGTGACCATGTCCTGCCAAACTCTTACCTCTACACTGTGATCCTCACAGAAGCACTGCCATGTTCTGGATCCAGAGTCAGGGGTTTGCTTTGGCTGTGTCGCCCATCTGTCCATTACCTGCTCCTTGGATGGCTTTGTGTCACACCCTTGACAGAACTGCCCTCATTTGTTCCTCGCAGCTCAGCCCCACAGTCAAATGGACAAGTCACTTCTGGGAGTGTCAGTAGCACACCAAATCATCCCATGGAGTACTTTGGGGATACTTTGTTCCATGTTGATTTCTCTTTGTTAGGCTGAGCCCCAAGAGGAGTGAAATCTTCACTACTTTATCCTTGACTGAGCTCTGCATATGATGTATAACTTATTAAGATGGTCATCATGGCAATTTAATTTTTATGATCCTCAGTTTCTTCATCAGAAAGAATGAGAGATGATAGTAATACACTTGGGTGTTGTTGAGATTAAATAACAATGTTTATAACAAATGGTACCTGATATACTTAGTGAGCTTTTATTAAATTTTTGATTATTATTATCATCATCTTTTGCAATTATCACATTATCTATGTAGTCGTAAGCTCGTAGAAGGGTGGATGGATGGATGGGTGGATAGATGGCTAGACAAAAGGAAGGAAAGGAGGAAGGAAGAAAGGAAAAAGTGGAGACACATGGTTCCGTTTACTGAACTAGACTTTACTTTTAAGATGCCAGCCTTTACCCATTCAAGACTCTTGAACTGATATCTCCTTGAGTAGTATGGGGGTTTATGTTTGTTGATCTTGGGAACCAACATTTAAAGCAGTTGTATATAAACAGTCATTTCAGGCAGATAATTTAAAGGTTCCCTTCTAGGACTGTATGAATACATTTGTCTGTTGAAAGTCAGGGTTTCCCTGGGATGTCATGTCCAGGCCGCCCACTGGCTTGGCACTGATTGGAGTGGACAGGCCAGACGCTCTCAGCCCAATCCATCCTGCCTGTTCTTTGACCTATATGGAGACCACCCACACAGCCATCGCTGTAGCAAATCCATAGTGGTGTTAACATTTGGTTACTCACAGAGAACTCTTGGTTTATGTAAGCCTTGGAAAAAGCATTTCAGTTTCTGTGGTTTAGAATTTGTTTTCCAACTTGGCCCATGGATCCAGCTTGGTGTTTTTCTCTTTGTACAGTCCTAACCAACCCCATTGTCACGTTGGAATTCTACGTTTATGTAATTGACATGTTGAGTTGTGCTTTAACCACACTGAAATCATATCATAATAACATGGGAACCATCTTTTCTCCCCAGTAAATTGTTGAGAAGCTAATTCTTGTCAGCCTAAAATCTTGAACATGCATTTGAAATAAATCAGCAACATTACACAGTGCAGCCTGCTGAAAATCTCCCAGGAAGGTTGTATTTTTAGTTGAACCACTTGTCACTGCACTGTGTTTGCAGTATTGTGAGTGCTTTCTTTTCTTCATTTCGAGGGAATCTGTTCAGTACCTTCTCATTCAGAAAAACATAAACGGATCCTCTCACTTAGCGTTTCTTCACCTCTTAATACTACACTACTGTTATTTGGTTAGGACTCATGATCAGAAAGACATTATGCTAACATTAAACAATCATTGATAACAACGAACAGAAAAGGAGAGATGTATCTGGCTGTCTTGGAGGTACATAAGTTACATAGTTTCTGGAAATGGATCTTACAGGAATATCTCCAGCCAAAATATCTGGGGTGGAGTCTACCCAGGGTGGCCACTGCATGACAGTGCCCAACATCGGTTCCATCATCTGTGGTTATAAATGAGTTTACCCCCACATTTGACCCTTGCAGATCCTGTATTATATTTTCTGAGTTTTATATAACTGCTCAGAAAATGTGGTAGTGAAAACAGACCTACCTTGAACTCGTTGGCTGCAGTCACTTGACCTAAAGGCCACTCTGCACAGAGTATATAGAGTGGTAACTATTTCAAACTTATAATTGCTCCTCCCCATTTTCAAAACACTGTATAATTCTTATGGAAACTTTTTGGAATTGTAGGCAAGCACACATGAGCCATCATCTACCATCCTAGACAATCTGTGCTCAGAGGTTGATGGGTACATTTTCCATGTTTTCTCTGTGCACATAGACTTTTAAACAAAACAAAACAACAGTTTGTGTGACTTATATATTTTTAAAGGTTTTTCTATGAAGATAAAATTCACACACCATAAATTAATTATTCTAAAGTATGCAGTACATTAGATTCTAGTATATTCCCCAAATTGTGCAGCCATCACCAATTGCAAGTTCCAGAACATTTTGATTATCTCCCTGTCTTGGTTACTTTTCTCTCATTGCTGAGACAAGATATCTGACACCCAGAATTAAGGAAGAAAAGGTTTATTTAGCTCACAGTTTGTGGAGGTTTCAGTCTATACTCAGCTGGCTCCAAGGCAGAGTGGCACATGTGTAGGGCAAACTTTCACGGTGGCGGAAACAGCAAAGACAAGAGCAAAAGGGAGGAGCAGCAAGCAGCCTTTTTCTCTCCCTTACATATGCAAACTCTCTGGCCCAGGGTGGATGTAGCAATCACAGCCATAATCCCAGCATTGGACCATGGATCAATCACAAACTCTAGAGGCTTGCCCCATGACTGCATGAGGCTTTGGGGGGACATTTAGACACAAACCATAACACCCCCCTAAGCCGTTACTTATTGGAGGTCCCCTCTTCTCCATTTACCATCTCTCTGACAACTAGTGATAAATTTTCTGTCTCTATGCCTTTGTGTGTCCTTTTGTGTCTGGCTTCTAGCACTGAGGATACTGTTTTCAGCATTCACCCATACTGGACATGTGTCACTACTTCCCTTCTTTTTATGGATAAATTCTTTCATGATATGGATGTTCCACATTTTTTAGGTGTTGGGGATTGATCCCTGAGCCTTCTGCATACAAGTATTCTTGCACTGAGCTACTATCCCATGCAAAATTTTTTCTTTACCTAACTTGTCAGTCAGTGAACATTTAAGCTGTTTCTGCTTTTTAGCTGTTGTCATTAAAGTTTCTGAAAACATTCATGTACAATTTCTTGTGCAGACGTACACCGTCATTTCTCTTGGGTATACACCTAAGGGTGGGATTCCTGCATTATGTGCCAACTTGATGTTGAACTCTTTGGGAAACTTCCAAACTCTGCCCCCACTGCTGCGCCAATTTCTCCGCATCCCCCCCAACCCTCGGCCTTTTAAAAAAACATTATAGTTACCCTCATTTGATATAGCCGTCCTAGTGAATGTGAGTGGTGACATCCTATCTATCCTTCTGTAGTCTACTTTTCTCCATACTTGCTACATCATGGGCGTTTTTCTATGCTATTGAATATAGATTTTTTTTAACTTTAATTTTCAGAACTTTGTGGTAATCTGTGTCACATGGGTAACTATTTAGTGAATCTTGAGTGTTGAATGCTATGTTGATTTTTGCTGTTATATACACTTTGATGATGTCCTTCACATACATCTTTCTGGATCTCTTATTTTATTAGCATAGATTCCTAGAAGCAGAAAACCTAAGTCAGGGATGGCGAACCTTTCAGAACTTTCAGTGATAAAAAGCCTGTTATAGCACATGTGCCATAGGTTTGCTACTACTGTTCTAGGTCAAAGCAAATGAACATCTTTTAATATCATTGCTCTATAAAACCAAATTATCCTCCAGAAAAATTACAGGTGGCTTTTTATTATCCCTTCACCAAACGCTACCCAATACAGTGGTATTTTTTCATTCTTTATTATTGGAATCTAAACATTAGTTTTAAAAATTGCATTGACTTTCTATTCATGAGTATGGAAATTCTCATTTCAGGGTTTGTTCAGGCCATCTGAACCCATTGCAGCCAAGAAGGGACTCTGCCTCATGGTGGAAAGAGCAGAAGAGGATCTAGGATTTCTTCCTTTGGTGACTGAGCAGATGCAGGGAGCGGAGTAGGGAGTCTGAGGAAGAGCAGGGTGGAAGAACTGCCTGGCTGTTGTTCCTTTTGTCATTCTTACCAATCCCTTGGTCGCCCTTTGTCTTAGACGACCCTATGAGGACCCATCAGGAGAAGCGCAGCTCCAGCATGTACCTCAGGATGTTTCTAGAACCGCATAAAACGGGACCCCCTATTTTTCTTACTCCAAGCTTAATAAAATGCACCCTATTCAATAGAAAGCTTCAGACCGATCTCAGACAAGAACTAGCTATGACCTATTGAGATCCTGCTTCCAAAATGGATTTTAATCCCAGGTACTTAGCCTACTTGACCCTAGAGTCCCTTGGGCCAAGCAGAACTTTCCTCTTCTTTCTCATCTGGTGGGAGAGCTTTCTGCAAGCTTAGCGGAGCTTTGCCTGAGACTTGTGTCTGTTTCCTGTGTGCCCCACCCTGCCAGACCTAGCATGCCGGGCACCCCGCACCACCCCACACTGAGTGCTCTTTGCAGTGATTGTTGCTGTGATTACATTGGCCTGATTTCTCCTGGTTTTAAAAGGCGTACTCGACTTTTTAGATAGATTTTAAACCTGTGGATTTTGGTATTGTGTATTAATGATGTTAATGTATGCAAGTTTTATGACCACAAAAATGACACATGTTCATTATAGAACATAAAAAATATGGAAAAGCATAAGAAGGTAAACTATTCATTATCCCCCCCGCCCGCCACAATATTTTGCCCTTGTTTCTTGAATCATCCCCGCCCAAGGAGATTTTCTAGCACACACAAGAAGGAAGAAAGGCATAAAGGACCTTCCTACATCCTTCATGCATCTTCTGTAATTACCAACATATGCTCAATTTTATCTTCTCTGTAGCCTCTCTTTTGCTAGAGTATTTTAAAGCAAATCTAAGACATACATTTTCATCCATGAATACACTATTACCCCTCAGTTAGCACCACTGTTCATATTTCAGAGTATCACCTTGGTCGTTTTTTCTTTGGTGGAATAACAGATTCCATAGGCATGACATTAAAAATGTGTATGTGCTTACAAGTGGGTAATTCAAACATTTTTGAAAAATATATTTTTCTAATAGTACCTTTTCTCCTCTAGGTTTTCCACTGTCATTTAGTAATGTCAGTGAAGTGGTAAAACAGTACCACAAAATTGGGGGAAATACTCGGTATAACGGTTTTAAAACCCATATTTTAAGATTTTCAGCCTTTTAAAAAATTATTTCAACTGTTAAGGAATAAATTCAACTTGATGTGATAAAATTCTAATAATAAGTCAAAGCAACTAAATAGGCTGTCATGAGCTAAAACCATGTAACTTTGAATTATCCAGAAAATTTTCAAAAATACCTTAATTTCATTGAATTTACTCTGTCTTGCGTGAACCTTGTTATTATGCAAGGATGGCAATGTTAAGGCCCCATTAAGACAAGGCCTGCGAAGCTGTCAGCCACAGCCTATCCAGTGAAGAGGGAAGGAACTCGGCTGGAGGTTGCATAACTATTTCTCAGAGTGTCAGGATGGTTTCTCAGAGCCCAAATAGGTTCTTTTTTTCAAAATAAAATATAATTTATACAGTACAAAATTCACTGCTTTACAGCACAGAAGTCATTTCTTTTTACCACACTGTTGTACAGTTACCATCAGCATTTAGAAAAAATGTTAGGACTTTTATTAGTACATATTTGTAGCACACATGATTACATTTACTGTAGGGACTTGGTACATGTACAGGACACATTTCAATCCTTGAAGTCCAGAGCATTTCTGTCCCTCCAGAACTGGACACTATCAAGATTAGCAGTGATTCCCACTACACTTCCTCTAATGCTCAGGAATGACTGATTTACTTTCTGTCTCTAATATTTGCCTGTTTTGGATATTTCATATGGATGGAATCATACAATGTGTAGTCTTTTGAGCCTGGCTTCTTTCACTGAGTATGACGTTTTTGAGGTTCATTTGTTTTGTAGCATGTGTCAATATTTCATTCCTTTTCATGGCTGGAAAATATTCTCTTGTATGGCTGTACCACATTTTGGTTATCAGTTTGTCAGTTGAGGGATATTTGAGTTGTTTCCACTTTTTGGCTACTGTAAGCAATCCTGCCGTGAATATTATCCTCATAGTTCTGCTTGAGATTATTCTCATAGTCCTGTTGGAGGACACCATGATACCTGGGCTGCAAGCACTGGAAGATAGAATGTTGGGTTCACAGAATCTTCTCTGAGGGCACTGTATTCCACCTAAGCTTAATACCCTTTCCAGAGCCTCTTGGAGGAGCATCTAGGACGTGCCCAGTGGTTGTCTAGTAATTGAGGAAGCACCTTTCCTGGGGAGAAGTTCCCAAGTCCATGAACAATGCCAACAGGAGACAAACTGTCGATGACCCTTTTTTGGTTTAAGAATTGACTATTGAGTCCCATTTGGTTGGGCTCAATTATTTTGTCATGTTTTCTTTATTTGATGTCTTGACCCAGGAGCTAATTTCATCCAGCCGGTGCTGGCTCCTTTCAGCACTGGGGTCCAGCCACTTTACAACTGGTGACAGAGGGCCACGCCATGACCACATGTGAGTTAATCCTCTCCTCCAGGCCGCGTGCTGTTCTCTAGCAAGGTTGTATTTCTTCATTAGCTATATACCCAGGGCCCAGAGAGTCCCAGAGGATTTCAGAGTACATTAATTTTTATCATAACATGGAATCTTTCAGGTCTGAATGGCAGCACACAGCTGTCAGGGGCTTTCTGAACTCTATTGCAGCTCCATATATCTCTAGGCAAAACAGAGGAAAAAGTCATCATTGGCAAGGGAAATGTACAGAATGCATGAGATATTTTATTGTTTGACTTGACCATGTGCTTAAGCACATTACCCCAGCAATTTTTTCCCATTGTCTATGTACTTTACCTCTACCTTCCCATATGAAAGCCCCCTCCCTTCATTAGAACATCAGATAGTATGTTTTAAATAAGCTCGCTTTGCATAATCATCATCTGGTACTTACAACTGTTCTATAAATATATAAGAAAGAATGTTCCCTTCCCATGAATTTTCAGCAGAATTTATTCATCTGTGTTATTGTGGAAGTTTATAAGTAATGGCTTCTAATGCTTAATATTGCTGTATGTCCACAAAATATAATTTTAATGTGAAGGAATGCTAATGTGTTTCTGGGAAGGCCAGTTATTTGTTCATTGGCTTTATTTTTACCCAATTATCAAGTGAATAAAATGCTTGAAGGGATGTGGTTTCTGTAGAGAAGAGGACCAGGTATTATTTTACTAAAACCACTGTAAGCCCAGCTGGTAAATCCCCTCTATGCCAGGCCCTATAGTAGAGACTCCTGGGTGTAGAGTATGCACAGGTCCTCCACCATGGAAAATTCTAGGTAAAGAGAGAAGGCGGGGTTTTCAGTTATAAGAACAAATGTGTTCTTCATAGACACATTCAAGTCACTGGCTACTGGCTCTAGTTCTTCACTGAAGCTGCACGGACACTTGAGAATACATGGCCTCTTCATTTAATTGCTCTCACTGCAGGTAGCCTAATCTCCTGAGCTCTGCAGTCCGTACAGCAGTTTCCCACGACTCACATAGCACTATTCAGACACAAGACGTACACAGGCAAATGCTGCATTGATCTTAACATGTGTTCACTTTTCACAGCCCAGAATCAGAAGCACAGTCCCACTTAGCAGATGTTTTTCCCAGAGGACAAGCCTGAGAATTATAGATGAGTTGGTCCCAGTGCATTTGTAAAGAATTGAATACAGGCGGTCTTTACATCAGGCAAATGGCACCCAAGTGACTGCATTGTAGCTAATTAAAAAGAAAAAGTACTGACTGTATGTAAGCAATACTTTAAAATAACAGAAGATGGGGAACTTAGTGGGTATATGCAAAGACGCAGAGATTTCCCACGTGTTAATCTTACTTAATTTGCAGGGATTCAGCAGTTCAGCAGACTTCCATTTTATGTCGGGCATGACCTCAGACGTGGGGGACCGGGTGAGTCAGACACACTCTGTCCTTCAGGCTCTCCTGTCTATTGTTGGGGCCTACTTACTCCACTGTGGATACGGGTGAACTGAGTGTCACAGAGACATACCCAGTTCTTTCTCCTCTAAATAATGTTAGTTCCAACACTCCTCAGCTTCCAGTTTTTCCCCTTCTATGTAATATGAATGATATTCACATTTTCTGAGCTGCCTTATAGAGTTTAGTAAGATGCATTTTACTTCTCAAGTGTTCTTTCATGTCATAACTCAGTTTCTTCAGCAAGAGATCACAATTCATTTTTCAGATGAATAATAATAGTAATTTGAGAAGCAAGACATGGTCGGTTTACTTTGTCCCACTCTGTTCAAGGGAAGTTACAAGGGTGTGAACTTGTTTTCCTCCTCACTCCTTTCCTCCCCAATCTTACTGTGCTGACTGTTGATGTTCCATTTTGTCAAATATTCCCAGGAAGCCACAGCACAGGACATAAAGACATGCAAAGGGCAGGAGAGCAATGGAAACACCCGGAACTATAGCACCTATGTGTCGGGCTTGTATTGCAGATAGCATGCCAATTGCACTAAGTGTGCAATTATCAAATCAATGCATTTCCCCATAAAGCCGTCCTGGGAAGGATGTGGATGTACATGTGCCTCTTTTACGTTCCACCCATTTAGAATCAATGAGGTTGCAGTTTCACTGCTGTGACTGTAGATGATGGGATGGGAAAATATAATCAAGATAATGGACATGTGGCAAAAATTTAAGAAAATAACAAAAACTTGAGTGTTTCCATTTTCTGTTAAGTATATGCACTGATGTTCTGGAATCCACTATAAGAAGTTGTAAATGGTGCATGAAATGAAAAATTCTTGGTGGTCTCCAGAGTATACAGCCAGTGTTGTGTTCTCCTCCTAGTGATTGTTTTGGTTTATTTTCTCTATTCCAGCTGAAATAAAAAAAAATAATTAAGTGTGGCTAGGTTAACTTGATAGCAGAATCCACTCCTGGTTAATTATTATTTTAATGCTTCATGGTGTTCATTATGTTCTTGACATCTTTAGGATCTGTAAAACTTAGAAGCACAACTGATGGTCAGTGACTGCATGTGCTTCTAGTAGTTTCATGTGTTGATATTTAGCTTGTTTTATGTAATTTCCTTTTTAGCATATTCAGGAGGTGCTTGCCCGGAGATTCTGAGTAAGGGAATGGGAAAATATGTATTTTATAAACATGGAAGAAAATTATGTAAATACTTTATATTTCTGTATTATGTCTTTGAAGAAGAGCCTAAGGTCTAGGAAACACACATCTGAGAAAAAAAGGAGTTTTTTTAGGGTACTATCTCTGTCAAGGGCCATTTACATACTAGGCAATTTACATTTTAAAAAAATTCTAATAACTATCAAATAAAGTGAGCATTTAAACTCCCTTTTATAGGGGACACAGCTAGGTTCATAGAGGTTTATTAACTTTCACGGCTAAGGGAAGGTAAACTCAAACTACAAAGTGAATTTTACCTGTCCTGTGGTTTTCTTTTTCCCTGGTGGAATTGCACTAAGTAAAAGAATTCTCTTAAGAAAGTATGATGGTGCAAAAAATACTCTTTAACTAGAGTTAATGTTTCTTGCTCATCTTTCAATAATATGGCTAACATTTATTGGGGATGCCTCATGTAAAAGGAAATCGCACATTTGTTCTTTCTAAATGATGTCTTTCATATTGATTATAATCCAGGCTACCCCATTTTAAGTCAGTTGAGAATTATTTCATGATTTTTGCAGAATTGAGTGTCAGTGTGTATACATAATACTTTAAATTTTTTTTTAAACTTTTAAAAAATCATCCTAAAGAGTATTTCTTAAAATGTGACTTTGAGATGCTAACATAATTTTTTCCAATATGTTGTGCTGTTTGTCTTTTAAGGTTTTCTGTATATCAACACCAATACCAGTGCCATGCACACTGCCTTTTGGCCAACTGTGGCTTTGATGGCCTGCTGAACTGGAGAACCAGAACTGGGCTGTAGATGCTACTGGAGATAATTGCTGTGGTCAGCTCTGCTTCTGTCCATGAACTCATTCAAACTACAACAGCCTTAGTCACTTAAAGAAGGGCCCATCTTTTCACTCTTTTCTGGGAGAAAAAGCTGATGAACAGCAAATGAGACTGCAACATAATTTCCTGATAGGAGTATCGGTCTTCATGCCCTTTCCAGTCGATTTCAAAGTATTTCCAAATAGGCTGGGGTCTTGCAACTTACTCAGGAGTGCCCCAGATGGCGTGACGTATTGTTTGAAGGAGGAATTGGAAAGCTTCCCTTTACATAATGTGCCACTGTGCTCATTCTTTTGCTATGCCTGAAATGGAATCTCCCAAAGCTACAGTTGTCTTAGTATTCTGAAGAATATTTATTTAACCTGAAATTTCTGACCTCATTTTTTGGGAAACATATTAACAACGTCAGTAACCAATATTCTCTGTAACTCAACGCCATAATGGTGGCTACTGCCTGCTCATAGACTCTTGAAACACCCTCCTCAAGTTTGAAATTATATGCCATATTTCTTGGGTTCCATGAGTTATAAATGGGCCAGTCTTGTCACCAATGCAAAAGTGAATCTGTCACTGTTGATAAAATAGAACAAAATTCACTTCTCCCCACTTCCTTAATTCAGATTTTAAGTAGTAATATGAAGTAAAGCATAGCTGGTTAATTAACTATGGGGCCAGTGGCATAAGGATATAAGATTGATTGGGACATACCTAACCAGATAGGTACAAAAGTTTGACTATGAGACCTTGAGCAAACCAAGACTCCCTTCCTTTTGGATATTGCCTGTTGTCTGCCAGTAGAGTTAATATTTGTACAAAGAGACTCTGGCATGTCCTAGAAAGTGCAAAGCAATGTAGTCTGGGAAGCATCTGAGAAAGAAATGAAAGTCAAGCCTTTCTTTTTTTTATTTGTAGTACTGGGAATTGCACCCAAGGCCCTCACATTGAGCTATATCCCAATCCCTTTTTAAATTTTTTATTATGAGACATGGTCTCACTAAATTGCTAAATTGCCCAAGATAGGCTCAAACTTGGAACCATTCTGCTTTGGTCTTTCAGAGTGCTGGGATTTCAGGTGAACACACTATACCTAGCTCCTCTAGGGGGAGATATTATACCTCAAAAGCTGATATTTAATTTATATTTAAGTAAGAATAAACACTTAGAATGTGCTGGGATTGGGTTGTTACCAATTACTGGTAAGCAGACCAATTACTGATAAGCAGAGTCTGAGGCCAGACTCAGAGTAGCTAGCACGTTGAGAAGGATAATAGGAGTTTGTTGGGGAGGTTTGTTGGGCAATACTCATGGGAACCTGGGCAAGGAACTTGTGCAGCAGCTGGATTTTCTGACCTATGCAGCTGCCTATGGATAATAAGCTTAATGAACTTGTGTTCTTTACCTGTTCTGTATTTCTGTCAATTCTACCAGCATTGTAAATGTTAAGGAAAGCATTTAAGAACATTTGAATAAAGCATTGTTAACTTTCCAGATGAAGGTCAAGAGTGAGGACTCTTAGAGCAATGGAGAGTGTTCTGAGTGGCCCTTGGAAGGTGGGAAAGCTGCAACGTGCAGAATGGGCTGCTGGGAGGACGTGAGAGATACCAAGATGGAGAGAAAGTTTGATGAGAGACTGTGAAGTGTTTAGATTGGGGATTATTGGCTGAATTTGTAGGAGTGTTTCCAGGAAGGGAAGGCCAACCAGTGGGTAGAAATGGGATTGTAGAACAGAGGATGTATCTGGGGTGGAGCTATCCTCATGGAAGTTTTGGCTGGACTCCTGGGACTGAGTATAATTGCTGCCCTCAAGTTTTGAGTTGAAACAAAGAAGGTAAGAATGGATCTATGGGCAGAAGGGGAAGGGCTGCAGGAGACAGAAGCTGAGCCAGGGGTGACAGGAGGTCTGAGAGTGGACTGAGGTGCAGAATCTGGGTTGGGAACATGAGCCCAGTGCCGGGGAGGAGCTGGTCCACTGGGACAAACAAGTCCTGTCTAGCCAGTGCTAGATTACTGATGGAGAGCCGTTCTTCAGGCAGATTTGAGAGGTTTTATCTGGCGATGGGACAGGAGTCAGTCTGCTTGGTGATAAGAAGTGTGTTTGGCACAAGGAAAAAGACTATGAATAGAGGCAAAAGTTTCAAAACTACAGACCATTATTGGGAAGAGGGAGACTTCTACAAAACGTGAAAGTGCTGCAGTGTCAAGTGCTCGTCTGTCTCTCCAGCCTTCTTGATCCTGTCTTCCTTTCTCCTCCCTTTTAAACTTCCCCCCTTCCTTCTTGATTTTCTCCTGTTTCATGTTGAGAAGATCTGATGAGGCTGCTGAACAGTAGGAATGAGCCAACGGAGAGGGAAAGATGGAAAATGCCGGAAAGTGGGCATAGGCGTGAGCAGCAGTGACCCAGAGGTCAGCTGCCCGGAAGCACAGCAGTGGCAGCCTTTGGTCTAGGACTCCCTGCATTTCTCAGCACCATCCACTTCTTTTCCTAGCACAATGCGCTGCTTGTGCTGCTCTCAAGAAAGCCTGACTATATGGTTGTGAAGCCTGGCCCAGTGCCATTCCGATAGGCGATAAGCAGAGCTGCCACTGGTAAAAATCAGCATCCCTTGCACCCTAGCTATCCGCGGCTTCTTTTGTGGCCCTTAAAGAATGCATTGGCTTTAGTAGAAGGCATGGTTGCTTCCAAACACCATTCATGTAGTTGCAGGTTCAAAGAACATTCTGTCCCACTTAATAGAGATGCAGGTACTTTCTCCATGGGTTCATGTGAGGCACAGGGCGTGCACTGACTTCTCTGGATTGGAATCTTGATTTCTATCCACGTGAGCCAACTTTTTCTTTCAACACTAACCCTTCCCAGGTCAGAATCCATGCAAGCAGAAAAAAAAAATCAGTCCCTTAAAATGCCAACTAATAACATCTTAGGGTTGGAATGATACTATTTTTGTTTCCATTCTGTCTTTATAGTTTGAACTTTTCTTTTGATATTCTGTAAATATTCATCATCCCAGTCCCTTTTGAATTGCAATGGCTTTTAGTCAAAAATGAGCAAAATGTGCCATTTGAATAATAAAAACCTCATTAAAGCGAGGCAAAAGGAATTCATTTCCTTTTGTACAAGCCAATTAGGTGTCTTTACAATTAAAAAAAAGTCCAGTACTTTATAGTTTCATATTCCATGAGCTTGTTTTTAATTAATAGAGGTGACACATTTTTGGTACTGGGTAAGTATTTTGCCTCTGGTGTTGTGCAATTAACATTAATGAGGGGGATTAAAATTTGGTGAGAGAGGATTTCCAAGGTCCTCTGTGGGTTCTTTTTTCCCAGGATGAGATCTTTGGTCAGTTTCCATTTCGTAGAGAAAGGCAAGAATAAAGGTGAGTAGAGGAGGCGTTGTCATTATCATGAAGGTGTAATGTCAAAATTCTGAATGTCTAGGTGAGTCTTAAAAGCAGATAAACACTGCAGAAATCACCCCTGAAGAATTTAATTTTCTTTTGTGGATAAAAAGGAAGGGCGTGGAAATACAGGAAGTGACGCTTGTTTGCCTTGATAAGTGGTAAGATGTGTGGACTGGCTTATCACAAAACTGGGAGCACCACGCTCTATTTCTCCTGGTTAGAAGGGACTATATCGGCTTAGGTTGACCAAGTGGCCATGAGTCAGGTGAGAAAAAGAACAGCTCTGAGCCTGCATGGAATGTCAGAACTTGGCTCCTCCCGTTCGAGTTTGGTAATCTAGGAGAGAAGGTGTTGCAGATAGACATAAAGTCAGATGAACCTTTTGTTTTTATTTTGTTCTTATTCATTTATGTATTTTTGGCTGTTTCTGATACATTCTTAACTTTTGATCTTATGAAAATTGCTTATTTTCCTGTCTGTAAAATAGCAATAACAATACATATCACTTAGGATTATTGTACCAATTAAATCACCTTTATATACAAAGCTCTGGGCAAGAGTCTCACCTGTAGTTCATGGTTAAAACCAACAACAACAACAACAGTAATTTGGGAAAATAAACCAAGTCATTATCGGGTTCTGGGGTTCAGTAGTCTCTTTTCAGAGATTCTTTCCAGGTTGTTGGTGTTCCGAACAGAGAACCGGACAAGACACACAAAAAAGGTAGCGAGGTTTTCCATGTATTAAAGGTAGGAAAAGACATATGCCCTGCAGAGTGAGAGCAGGCCACCAAGAGAGCTCACTTTTTTAACCCCTGTTCTTTAGGCTGATGTAGGCTGTGCTATTAAAAACATGGTTGATTTTTGCAACAAAAAACCTTGAACATAGCAATTTCTGATTGGTTCCTGGTGCAGGGCTTAGGAGCTGTGCTCTGCACATTTACCCTGCATTGCGTGATTGACAGGTTGTGCCACTGCCCAGCTAGTTGGCCACCGTCCTAATCTCTTGCCTCAAAAATGAACCAGATACCCGAGATGAAATCTAAAGGAGCTCAAGTAGAATGTATTTGCCTGTCTTTCCCCCTAGATTCTTTCCAGAGCTTCTGCCTTGCAATAAAACTTGGGTTATCCGAGCCACATATCAGGAGGCTTGCTTTGATATGAAACAGGACCAGATGTGTGCTGTCAGTAGGCCAGATGCCTTAGAGCATTTGTGCCCTTTTTCAGAGAGTAACCAGGTTTATTTAGTGTGTGAGGGGCGGTGCCTTGACAACAGCAGTGAGTTATTCCAACTAAATACAACAGACCCATTGCTTTTAAGTCTTAGCTAGGTGATAGGTTGGAAAGTAGATCAAGCAACAAAGTGCTTAATGCAGTTTCTAAATGATCCAGATTGCCTTATGATAATAAGAAGTTTTAAATACCAAATAAGTGATGTATAAGTGTATTTCCTTCTAGTCGCAGAATTAATTTAAGCTTAATGACCAAGCATAAAAGAAGAGTTAATATTAGTTTCTTACAAACTCTTCTGAGGAGAGGAAGGAATACTTCCCAACTGACTCTTTGAAGCCAGTATTTTCCTGCTGTCAAAACCAGATGAAGATGTCTAGGAAAATTATAGGCCACTATCACTTATGACCAAAAACACAAAATTTTCAGTAAAATACTTGCAAACCAAATGCCATAATATATGAAAAGGGCTATACATTATGACCAAGGAGTTTCATAAAAGAACTTCAAAGCTAGCTTAACACTAAATAATCAGTGTAATAAGTAACATCAGGTCAATAATATCTCTGTAGACAGAAAACAGCATTTATAAAAGGCTTAACATGATTTCATGATAAACATACTCAAGAGTCTTGGAATAGAAGGAAATTTCTTCATCCTGATAAGGGATACTGCAAAAAGTCTACAGCTAGGATTATATTTAATACTGAAAATTTGAATACTAAGATCAGGAGATGAATATTCACTGCCATCCCTTGTGGAGGGATGTATTATTGTATCAGAAATTCTGGCCAGGACTATTGAGCAAAGGCCAAAATGAAATGAAAACAAAAAGCGGAAAGAAAAAAGTCCATCCAACATTGAAAAGAAAAAAACCAAACCAGCCTTTCTTGCACACCAAATAACCTTGTATGTTTAAAATCCTAGGAAATCCACTAAAAATCTATTAAACTTTATAAATCAGTTCATCTTGGTTGCAGGATGAAAGCTCATTCTGAATAAGTGAATTTGTTTCTGGATGCTGGCAATGAGCAATTCCAACATAATTTGGCCTGCAGTACTATCCAAAAGAATAACTCAGGAATCAATTCAACAAAAGATATGAAAAATTTGTACTTTTATATCTATAAAATACTGGTGAAAGCAATTAAAAATACCTAGTGACTATAAAGACATCCCACGTTCATGGACTTAATGTTGTTTAGATGTATTTTTCAAATTGATCTACAAATTTAATGCAATCTCTTTCAAAATCTCAGATGGCTTTTTTCTAGATATTTAAAGGCTGATCCTGTACTTTATTTTTAAATGGACAGAACCCTAAAAAGCAGAAACAAGCTTGAAAATGAAGAACAAACTTGGCAGACTTCCATTTCTCCATAACAAAACTCTAGTACTGTCTTAAGTGTGGACATATAGATAATAGAATAGAATTGAGAGTGCAGAAATAAACCCTCATATGATCGACCCACTTTACCAAAATGTTGCCCTAATAATTCAATGTGGGAAGTGATAGTCTTTTCATCAAATGACATTTGAACAAGTAGATATTCTCATGCAAGAGAAAGAAGTTTATATTGCTTGGATTCAAAATAGGTGTAGATGGGTCATGGCACTAAATGTAAGACTAAAACTGTAAAACTCTTAAGAATAAAACATGGAAATTTATCTTTGTGATTCTGATGTAGATAATGGTTTTGTAGATACAACCCCAAGAGCACAAGCGACAAAAGAAGGAGAAAACATAAATAAGGATTTACTAGAATTAAAAGCTTTTGTGATACATTGATTCCATCAAGAAAATATAAAGACAACCTATGGAATGTGAAAAATAATTGCAAATTATGTGTCTGGTAAAGAGTTCATATCTATAAAATATAAAAATTTTGTATTTTAATACTGAATAATGGTTAAAAATTCTGTACATTTTATTAGTTACTTTTCTGTTGCTGGGACCAAATACCCAGTACCCATCCATCATTTAAAGAAGGAGAGGTATAATTTGACTCACATTTTCAGAGGTTTGGGCCAAGGTTGGCTGGCTTTGTTGTGGAAGCAGCATGGCTGATAGCATGGTGGGGCACAGCTGCATTCCTTGTGGTGGTCTAAAGCAGGGTAAGGGGAAGAACACCAGGGAGATAGATACCCTGCAAAGGCTCACCCCAGTGACCCATGTCCTGGCACCGTGTGCAATGCATTAATCCACTCTCAATACAACACCCCTCCCCCATGATACTGTCATTTCTCCAGGAGTCTTAATCCAGTCAGGTTGGCAATTAAGATTAACTGGCACACAGAGAATCTGAATACACATTTCTCCAAAGAAGAGATACTGATTGCCAGCGAGCACATAAAAGGATGCTCACCATCATTAGCCATTAGGGATATGCAAATAAAACCACAGTGAGATACCATTTCATGCTCTCTAGGATTGCTAACGTGAAAAAACAGCAGGTATTTTTAGGACTTGGAGAAATTTGAATCATAACACTCCTGATGGGAATGTAAAGTTAGGTATCTACTTTAGAAAACAGTTTGGCACTTCTTGAAAAAGTCAAAGATAGAGCTACCATATTACCTGGCAATTCTGCATCTAAGTATGTACTCACAAGAAATAATTCATTTACAATAATTTGTAAATGAAGGTTGATAGTAGAAATATTCATTATAACCAAAAGGTGGAAGCAAAGCAAATGTCCGTCAATTGATGGCTGGATGCATAAAATGTGATCTATCCATACAGTGGAATATTTTTTGGTCATAGAAATGAATGAAGTACTGATACAGCCTCTAATGTGTGGATGAACCTTGCAAACATTACACCAAAAAGACAGTAATGAAGACCACAAATTGTATGATTCTATTTATATGAAAAGTTCAGAATAGATAAGTCTGCAGTACAGGATGTGTATTAATGATGTTGTGAGTGTGAATGGAAACTGAACAGTGAATATTAATTTTTATGAAAATATTGTAAATGTAGACTGGGGATGGTTGCACAAATAATTACAAATTATTGTCCATGTAGTAAAACCACTGAATTATACACTTCAGGTAATTTGTATCGTATGTGAATTATATCTCAGGAAATGATGAAGTGAATGCATGCTTATTGTTGAGTAGTAGGAAAGCGCCAAAGAATCATCCACAGGAACAGATAATTTAATGATCTCTTATGTATCCAGAGCTAACACTTTTTTATATTTGCTTTCTTGATGATTGCATACAAAGAAATCCCTTTTGGAGGGAAGGTGAATCAGTTTACAGTTACTTGTACAAAATTCAGTTTCTTGCTTTTGTTCATTAAATTGAGAAATTTTGGGAGCCTTTGGTTTACCCAATGCTTATTTATCCATTCTCCGATTGCTGGGTTTCAGGCTGCTTCGAGTTCACATGTAGTTTTATACTTTTAGCCCATCTATATGTAATTATCACTCATCTTAATGTGTATATTTTATATGAATTTAGTGTATTTCTTTAGGAAAGTATCTCAGAAGCTCTGTAGTTTCGTGAAACTGGCCAAAGAAATTACCACAGATTGAATGGCTTAAGACAACAGAAAGTTGGTCACTGACCATCTTGCAGGCTAAAAGTCAAGACTGCTACATGGTTGATTCCATCTGGAGATTTGGAGGAAGAGTTCATTCTGTGCCTCTGTCCTCGCTTCTGCTTCCTGGCAGCCGTCCTTGGTGTTCGCTGGCATATCCACGTATCGCCCCATCTCTGCCCCCCCCCCGGCCTCCCAGCTCTGTCGCTGGGCATTTTCTCACCTTTCCTTTTGAAAGGGCAGTTATCCTTGGATTTAGAGTCTGTCTTAATCTAGAATGATTTCATCTTGTGATTCTGAATGTCATTAGACTTGCAAATACTTTCCTCAAATAAAGTCACATGCACAAGTTGGAAGTGGATTTACTGCTTAGAACCTGCCTTCCAGCTCCACTACAGGAGCAGCAGCATCTGTGAGAGGGTGTAGCTGTGGGAGTCGTCTGGCGCGTGTGGAATTAAAGTGGGGTCTTGTGTATGCAGGGAATTAAAAAACAGTGCTACAAAACTGCCCAAAAGTCGTCCTGCTTTTCGTTCTAGTCATGCATTGGCAGTTCTGATATCAATAAAGAAGTACTCCTCCTCCTTGGTGTCAGTGCTCCTCTGTCCCGCCGCTGTGGTCTCCACACTTGGGAGCAAGATTACTGGGTAAAATAATGCAGGTCTTAGACATTTTCAACTTGCTGTCCAGGGTGTGGAAATATGTATTCCTACCAGCTTTAAAAATGATGATAAAAACATAACAATATAAATCAATCTCCCAGTTTGCCTTAATTTTTGCTTTTTCTAGAGTTGACCTTGTTAAATCTTCCATTATTTATTTGTAATCGACGTTTACAAAATTTTAAAATATATATGTAAACACTTCCATTTTGGGTGTGTTTTCTTATTGGTTTGTAGTAACTCTGTGTAACAAAAACATGAGTGTCTTAGTTTTCTCGTGTTGCTGAGACAAAATACCCAATGCCAAAAATGAAGGAAGGAAAGGTTTATTTAGCTCACAGTTTGTGGAGGTTTCAGTCCATAGTTGGCTGGTTCTGAGGCAGAGTGGAACATGGCAGAGGGCAAATGTTCATGGCAGCAGAGCACAGCAAAATCAACCAGCAAAACGGAGGAATGGGGGCTAGCAGCCTCTTTCCTTCCCTTACATTGTAAACAGCCTGCCCCCACCCAGGGGGTTGTGTAGCTCTCACACAGTCTCCGTGTCCTCCTCTTCCACAGGCTCAGGATGTGTACAGAGTAAGCACCCTGGCTTCCTGCTGAATCACTCAGCCAAACCGCTGGACTCCCCAAGTTGACACAATGTAGCAACCATAACAATGAGTCATTTACATTATTGCACGTATTTGCCAATTTCTTTTTATATTTTACACATTATAATAACTGGTTATTTTACTTTCATATCAATTTTTCTTTATAGTCCCATGAATTGAATACCAGTGTTTACTTGTTTTTCTCAAAAATGAAGAAGTTGACCACTCTCATGAGGATGGAGACAGTCAGCCTGTTTCAAATAGTAATAACCCTTTGAAAAGTTTCTGTGAACAGGACACTGAAGTTTTTCAAGTGAAACTTTGGGAAAGACTTTTTTCCCCCACGTAATGGAGGAGACATCACCTACAAAGCCATCATCATGAGAGTGATGTAAGAAGATCGAGCACCATCACTTCCCTGCCCCTCATTTCACAGGCAAAAATCAGAAACTCAGGTTTTGGATGAGTGTCTGAGACTAGGCAAAAATACAGATCTTTGAACTCTTACTGCAGTCCCCTGTAAAGGTCAATCTTATATGTTTCACTGTTAAATATTTTGGCTAAATTCTTGAAATAATTCCTCCTCCTTCACCTCCTCCTCCTCTTCCTTTTTTGTATTCACTTGTAAGCTGGCCTTATCATAAAGAGCATTTCCTTATTATAATGCATGTTAATTGTGGGAAAATGAAGACAACACAGGTAAATTCTTAAAGAAGATAATTGAAGACACTCGCGTTCCACCAAACTCTGGGGCCTTTTAACGTTTCATGTACCCTTCATTACTATTCTTTTTGTCTCTTCTCTGTGACTGTTTATGTGCGTATGTGATTCCACAATGCTATGTTTGCTTTATAATGTCTTATAAAACAAAATAGATTTGTTACAGTTTTAATGGCTTCATACTGTTGTGTTGTGGGTATATTCTGCTTCATTTAAAGACTTCTTTACTGTTATGTTCATTTTTAATTTGTTGATTTTATGTTGTAATTATAAATAACTATGAGTAGCCTTGAAAATGTTTAATTGTACAGCTCTTATTTGTATATCAGGGTGGTTTTGCTTAAGCACAGCTTTTTCATGAGGACTTAGGATTTCACCTCACTGGAAAGCATAATGGTTAAAACTGTATTATGAAACAGATTACATGTGTATAAAAGAAGAGAGAATTTTATATACGCCTCTACTCATCCATCCCTGGGCTCGTTTTTCATATGTGGGTTTAATCTGACCCCCAGAAGTAATATACTCAATGAGTTTGTATTTGGACAGAACTCTCTCCCTCGCTGTCTGCTTCGCCCCTGCTAAGTGCTGGTCCTGAGTCACCTTTTTCTAAGGCACATTTTCTCCTTAGTTTTCATGTCTATTTAAAAGGCTGTTCTGATTAAAAATACAGAAGGTGAGACCTGAATGGATTAGGATACACACAGCTCATTAAATGTAGAACCTCACTTCCAGCAAGGGTGACCATCTCATCCCAGTTTGCTCCATACTGTCCTGGCTTCCACACCGGAAAGTTCCCCATCCCGGGAAGCCCTCCTCACCAGCGTCACAGGACGGTTGCTCCGTCAGATCTGCACACAGGGCTTGGGATCTCCTTTCCAGTAGAGCAGTGTCTGGGAGACAGTGAAGAAACGATTATTCCTGGGGGAATGTCACTCATTCTTGGTTGGGAAAGTGTCGAACTCCACGTAATAGGGGCTCTTTTCTTCTCCAGGCCTCTTCACGTGCTTGTGTGCAATGCTGCTGTTTTTGGTCTTCCCTGGAGCCTCACGAAAGACGGCCTGGAGACCACCTTCCAGGTGAACCACCTGGGCCACTTCTACCTGGTCCAGCTCCTGCAGGACGTTCTGTGCCGCTCAGCCCCTGCCCGTGTCATCCTCGTCTCCTCTGAGTCCCATAGGTGGGTTTGAATTTAATGGTTTTCACCAATGCATTATCTCCAACTCCCAAGGGCCCTGTTGCTGGAGAGATTTCTGACTAGGCATATAGTACTCTGAGAATACTGAGTGTATGCAACCTGCTTCCTTCATTTTTCTTGGTCTTTTTGCGTGTGGGTGATTGTGGGTGATTGTTTGGGGGGACTGTCTCTAGCAATGTGTAGTGTTTCTACAACTATACTTCAAGCTCCTCATTGATTTTGCTTAGAGATGGAATAATAATTGATTCATTCTGAATGGCATGACCTTTATTGATTTGTAATTCAACAACTTCAACATCTTACCAAGAAGAATATGCAGTTATTCTAGCAGGAGAAACAATGCAATTAAAGACTGTGAGATGAAATCCAATTGTTTTATAATGAGAAATTAGGGAATTCAATGCAGGCATTAGCTGTGTAATTGTGGAAAGGGAAGTACTGTAGTTAGAACATATTAGAAATCTGGCCATGCCTCTTTTGGTTAAAATTTCAATTAAAACATCAGATGGCACTTCTCTTCTATTACCATTAGGAGAATATTCAATTGACTAAAAAGACATTTGAAAATTTTGTCGTATTTTCAGCATATTTGTTTCTGGAGTTGGATAAACAACTATTTGTCTAAAGAGAAGCACTCAGAAAAGACAAAGGACTTGCTGGGTGGGTGAGGCTGGTTTTAATACTTGTTTGGGAGATGTCTTTTTCCCATTTCCTTGGTGTTGGCATCAGGAGAAGCTTTCTCTCTGTAGCAGAGTAGCTGGAAATACTGTGCACAGGCCTATTTTTCCCCCTTCTTCTCCGTCTTAAGTCTTGAAATGTTTTAGTGACCCAGAATAAAGCTTATTTTTTAAATCATACTTCTATAAAATGTAACCCTTTCGACTTGGAAGAGAGAGACCAGCCAAGGGTTAGCTTGAACCCTTTATCACTCCCAAACACAGGGGCTTACGGTATAAGTGACACACTACAGATAGATTTACTTTTACCATTTTAAATTTATGATGGCAGAAATGAAAGGAAAATGCCAGTAATAATCCTCCCCCGTGTGAAAAGACATGAATCATCTAGTAATTAGGTGGTAACAAAATCTGGACAGCCTTATCTTTGCAAATCGCACCAGGTTTGTGAAAGAAAGTGGAGTGGCCTGTTAAGGAGCTGGGGAGGCTACCATGGGGGCAGACAGGAGCGAGAGCTCTCGAAATAAATCTGCCAGCCCCAATCGTTTGCCAGATGTGGAGGGCACCACGGGATATGTTTAAATGAGCTGGTATTTAATGGGGGATTATGTCGAATTGTCAGCTGCTCGCTTCCCTTTGTAAATCTGTACCTCAAATGCTGTTTCATGTGACATCTTTGTTCTCTCCTGCACTGCCACGTAATTCATGCCTACCTTGGAGATTGGAATCTTAATTTCATTTAAAAGAGGAGTTTGGAAAGCAGCGCCTTGGCCTCCTGAATTGGACCCATTTTAGTTTATAGCCAAGGCCTTCCTGAAGTGTGTGGTCAGGCCCACTTCGTCTGAGGGCTGGTTCTGGTTTTCCGCTTCCCTGTTCCCCTTCACATGTTATTAAGGGGTGTCTCCACAAAATGCTAATTCCCTCAAGTTGGCTTGTTTATTACACTTGCTGTATGCCTTCGCCCCTGACAGTGAGCTGTATACTGGGGCAGCTTACAACTCAAGGACCCAGAGTCCTAAAGCAAGTTGTAAATGCAAGTGGTGATATCTAATTACCTCCATAAACCTTGGTGGAATCTCTTTGTTGGAGTCAAGACCCCCTGTTAAGGGAAAAATAAAGTCCTATGTTTGCAGAAAATATTATGCTAGACTGCCCCTAGGCAAAATATTTCTTAGCCTCCCTGTGTCTTCAGTGTGTTTTCGTTACTTATCTGGAGTCTAAGCAAGTGAATTGAGTTTCTGCATATCTTAAATATATCATATTGAAATGAGAATTTGATTTCCTTTCTGTGAAATTGTTATTTTTCAAATAACAATTAAAACAGGACCAAAAGAGCAGAGCACAGGCTGAACAGCTCTGAATGGCTGCTGCTGTGTTGAGTGTCAAACTGCTACACACACACACACACACACACACACACACACAATCACACATATAATCACACATGCACAGTCATACACATACATGAAATTTCACAGGCAAATTTAATCCTATTCTTTAAGTGTACTAGCTTTTGTCTACATAGAATCCATCCTAATTATTTTAGTTTGGGAATTTAAGATTTCCTCAGATTAAAACAAAAACTAAAATGTATGGAAATGTACAATAGGTAGACTCTCACAAAGCCAATGCTAATGTTCAGAGAGGAAATACAATATTTTAGGGTACTGACAATGCATGATTCTATTAAGACCTTATTATTTGGCTTTACCAGTTTCTCAACTTGAAAATACAGCAGGCAGCCTTTGAAGAGTTGTTTATTGCCTCTTGTGCAGGGAGGTGACCTGGTCACTTTTCTGGAAGGCCTGCCTCAGCTCTGGGTGACTTGAAATGTGCCCAGTCTGAGTACTCCCTGGAGGACTGTCTACAGGAGCTCATCTGACCCTCACAGTGGGTTTCTGCCCTGGTTCTACCTGCGTTCCCAGTCACGTGACACTTCTGTATCCGCCTGTAAAAGCAAAAGCATAGGACTTACTCAGACATCAGAAGATGCAGCGTGAAAATATTATTGTAGAACTTAGAGGATTTGCACCTGGTGGTAAATTTTGCCTTTTAAGACTCAAAGCAAGACTTTGTAATAAAGAACACTTCCCTTTGGTTTGGAATTCCAACCTGATCTTGGAAGGGCAGGATCCTTATCAAAATTTAGGAATGATATCACAGACTGCATCTGGAGAAGGGATGCTTGATTCTCATGGAAATGTGTATTTGTATCTGCTTTGCATAGCGTCTTTCAAATCTGTTCCTCATGACTACCACCAAAATTAGTGTCACATTATCCAGGGAGTTAGGAGAGCCTCTTGTGAGAAGCAGTACGTGAGCTGGGTTTGCCTGCATGGCTATGGCAGAAAGAGCTTCTGTCAGTGGTGAATGAAGGAAAGATACAGGGTGTCACAGTAACCCCATACCTTTTAGGTATTGTCTAAATCCGGGACGTTCCTTTCCACATGAGGAGCTAAGATTTCCAACAGCCAGTCTTTGACAGCTATTCTGTAGCACCTTATTACTCTGTTGAAGTAAAGGTGAGAAATAACATAAATTCCCGGTACCAGCACATTTTTAATTTAACATGATACCAGAACTGTAATACAAAGACAATGTAAATGTGAAAAAGAAACATTGTTTCCGCATGGAAGTGCTTGGGCAGGACTGCAGGGAAGATGATCAGATGCACGTGTGTTAGTAAATCATCTCCCGTGGAACACTTGCACATACGCCGACCACAGGTGTGGGCACTGCTGGCTCCGGGGCCACCGGCAGCGCGTCCAGCTTCGCACTCCAGAAAATCCCGCAGTGCCCGAGAGTGCACTCATTCCTCGCTTGAAGAGTGGTTGCAGATTCACTGGAGTTCTGGAAATTCAGTGGATGGCAGAAGGGCGCGTGTGTAAAACACAGTCAGCCTGGAGGCTCGGATAATTAAACTCAGGCTTTCCATCTCTGCAGTTGTCTGGTGGGAGGGTCCTCAAGGGGTCAGACTCCACTGGCATTGCAGGACACCAACCGCCCTGGCCCCCACCAGCAATCATTATTTCCAGCACAAAAAGGACCCCATAAATTTTCAAATTTCCTGCTGATTTTCACTGCCTTAGACAGTTAAGCTCAGAAGTTTAGGCCCTTACTGTGGTTTGGGCAGTTGCAAACAGGCAGACTGTGGTTAGTGTCACGGTCTCATTGCTGTGTCCTTGGTGACAACCCTGACCAACAGCTTTGTTGATGACTTCAGAGCAGCAATGTCATTTAACACTAGCAATTCGACATCACTATCTGCATGCTGGAGAAGGGACATGTAATTACTTTACTTCCATTAAAGCACGAATTTCATGTGCACCTATGATACTTTTCTTGTCTTTAGCCCAACTCGAGCTCTTTCTATAAAGGAATAGAAAGATTGTTCCCTAAATTTCATTTCACCATTTGCGTTTTTTTTTCCCCAGCATTTTTCTGGACAGGCCACCTCATGCTTTGTTATTACCCAGTGTCCAGAATTAATTGACTGACGCAAAATCTGAGATGCCCTTAAACAAATATCAGAACATATATCTAGAAAATTCCTTTTTGTTTGTTACGATCCAAATATTCTTTTAGGATTGTGCCTACTTTTTTTTTTTTAAAGAAAGAAAGGAAGAAAGAAAGGAAAGGAAACAAACAGCTGGTGTTTAACGACTCCGTCAGACCCAATTATAAAACATCAACTAGTTACTTTGATTTGTGTGTCTTCATGCCATGGGTGTACTTAAAAACATTACGCTCTGCCAGCACTCGTTTTGGCTTGTTTACATTTATCTTTTCAGTGTATAAGACTATTGATGGCACCTCACCAAGGTCACAACCCCTTTATAATCATTAATTTTTAATCTGGAAAGGAGTGGTGGGAGCAGCACGACTCATCTGTATTTACTTGTGAGCTCAAATGAAAATATACAGGACTCATGTATTGGCTGAAATAATCCAGGAAAGCACCGCCAAATGTTAGCAATGTGATACTGTTCTGTTTCCGAAAGCAGCAGCCTTTTATTTAAGATACTTTCCCATTTAATTTAATTATCCGTGAACTTGCTGTTGAGGGTTTTGACAAATATATGAGAGGGGTGTGAGGAAGCCCAGCATGTTTGGTAAAGGCTGTTGCATGAGTGTGAGTCCGTCTTTGGATCCAGTTATTTGGCCTCGTTAAGTCACCATGGTCCATTTTTAAAAACACAGTTTTGGTGTGTGCAAGGTTGAGTTTTCAGCAGCCTCTACATTGCTTCTTCAGATTTGTGATAAAATTAAAAAGCCACATGAGAAGTCAGAGCTTGGTTGCTTCATGTCCTATTTCTTGCTTTTTTAGATTTACAGAAATTAATGATACCTCGGGAAACCTTGACTTTACCCGCCTGTCTCCGTCACAGAATGACTACTGGGCCATGCTGGCCTACAACAGGTCCAAGCTCTGCAACATCCTGTTCTCCAATGAGCTGCACCGCCGTCTCTCCCCGCGTGGGGTCACGTCCAATGCCATGCACCCAGGGAACATGATGTACTCCTCCCTTCACCGCAGCTGGTGGCTGTGGACACTGCTGTTCACCTTGGCGAGGCCCTTCACCAAGTCCATGGTAAGTGGCTGGCTCCTAGCGCCGTGCACACCTCCAGCTCACCTCTCAGGAGGGCCCTGGGGTCCTCAAACATGTGTGGTCATGTCCCACCCTCCAGGCTTGTCACTTGGAGTCTGGTCTCCTTGACTACATCATCAGGCCTGTCCAAGCTTTGGAGAATGGCTTTTGAGCACACTTGCACCAGCTGTAGAGTGAGTCGGTTTCTTTAAGAGGTCTCGGAGGGCTGGATAGGAGATGTGGTGTTCTGATATCATGTGACATATGGCTCAAGGTCTTGATGGAAATGATGATTTGTTTCCTTTTGATGTGATTTCTGTTCTGATTGAGAAAAGTTTTAAAATCTATTGTTGTACCTGTACCACTTGGGAATGCTGTGTTAATAGATGTAAAATATGGGTTTGTGGCTTGAACCACTAGCAGGTGTGTGTGTGTGTGTGTGTGTGTGTTCACAGAGAGTCTGTATCAGATGTTTTGATTCTTCGTTTAGTGGAGAATTTGTTGTAACATCTTCTGGAGGAGACTTTGTGGTTGCGGTGAACTTTATTCTTTATGTTCTCTCAAATGAATCCTTTTGGATGAATTACTCTGCTGTGGTCAGATGCAGAAGTCTTCAGAGAGGTGAATAGGCAGGTTTTGCATTTTTGGTGGTTGTTCATCAATGGTGTCTACAAACTTTTTCATGAAAGTATTTTATTAGAAAGTAATTTGAAAGCAGAATGTACATTTTACACCATACATTTAGTGGTCTACTTTCCTAAACCACAGACCTTTAAAAATGTTTCCCTCTTAATGAACACCAGTATTTCAGTTATGAAACACAACATCTACACAACCCTGTTTTCTTTCTTTTTAAGAAAGAAAGGAAGAAAGGACATGTGATATTGTAATGATTAGCAGCAATGAATAAATATGTATAGTCATGGACGCACAACTTCGGCCACGATTGCAACCTGGTAACTTGTCTGGTCCCCACTGGCCACATGTGGCTGTTGAAGTTGTGAAAGCTGGTTAATACAACCGGAGAACAGGCATTTTTATTAAAAATTAACCTTTCCCCAAAAGCAGTTGGGCCTTTAGAAGTATCATAAGCCAGAGCATTAGCCAACTGATCTAACTGCCGCGGAGTAGAGTTGGCTTTTATCTCCTTCTCTGGATCCTCCTGCTGTCTCTGTCCTTCCTGTTTGTGGGTAGCTTTTCACACAATAACATGAGCTGTTGAACTTCTGATGAGAAAAGATGTTAGCGCATCTTTTACTCTAACTACCCAAGTGGTACTTACGCATAATAAATGTGTTCCAGAATTGAATACTTACGGTCAGGAAAGGAGGAATGAGGGGATACAGAGTGTTCTCTGCCTCATGGGGTGGAGCTGATACCTGAAAATAGATGAGCAAAACTCACCTACATGCTCTTAGGCTTTGGAAATTTCCCTACTACTTCATTGTCATAACTGGGTTAGAGCAGATCACCTTACACAACGCGTTGTTTGATAATAATTATGCCTGTTGGAAATGTGGGTCTTAGCTTGGGAAGTCACTTCGGATGTAGCAGTGATTTTTTTTTTTTCCGCAGTACCAGTAATCGAATTCATGACCTCAGGCTTGCCAAGCAAGCACTTATGCCACTGAGCTACATCTGCAGCCCCTCACTTCGGGTTTCTGAGTTGGGCTTCTTACGACCAGAGTGTTGAAGATATGTGATGTTATAATGATTGACAGTGATGAGTAAATATGTACAGTAGTGGATGTACAGTTTCTGCCATGATTGCAATCTGGTAACTTGTGTGGTCCCCACTGGCCACATATGACTGTTGAAGTTGTGAAAGCTGGTTAATACAACTAGGGAACTGAAATTTTTATCTGAATTTCTTTTCACCTAGTTTTAATTTACATAGCCACATGGACCTAGTGGCTGCCATAGAGGAGATCACAGTCAAATCGGGTGTCTACCATAGAGCCTATTGTGTAATAAGTGTTCAGCATTTCTTGCAAAGATGGCTGCTGTTTTTGTTGTTCTAATATGTCGGGCCTAAAGAGTCTTTTCCAGAGTGTGGCTATTGCTGATGGATACAGCAAGCACCATGGGGCTTAAAGGAGTCTATAAGTGGGGTCCTAGTAGAGGGAGTCAGGGGAGGAAGGGGACTCTATCTCTGGCCTCAAAGGCCCAAGGGGAGAATTAGTAGAAAGGTCAGAAAGGTATCTCAACAGAGAAGCCCTGATTTGATGGTATCTCACCTGCATATCTGGTCTCTGTACCTGTATATATTTGTATTCCACAATTTTTTTTAGATGAGCAAAAGGATTAGGAGGATTGTGGATTCTTGTTAAAATCCTCACTGATGGTATATTCACACATTTATATTTTTGTTAATTTTTAGTCCTTGAGGTCCATCTTTACTCAGTATGTGAAGAGGTGTGCGGGAAGCTTTGGACTTTGTCGTCAAGCTCACAGCCGGTCACTTCTTTATCACATACAGAGGAAGGGCATGCCTGTGGATCTGGGCTCGGTCCCTTTCACTGGCCAGAAGAGTAGGCTGCTTAGAAAGGTCACCCTCATTCACTGGCCAGAAGAGTAGGCTGCTTAGAAAGGTCACCCTCATTCACTGTCCTACGTAGGTGGCCTGTCAGTGCTGCACTTGTGGTAAGGCACTTATTTCTTGGACAATGGTTACACTTCAGCCATGTTTATGCAAACATATTTTTGGACATAAACCATGCCTTGTATCCCCCTTCCCACCCCATGTCAGGCAGGATTCCTGAATGTGCATGAAGAAGCTCATCGTGGACGTAATACCCCATTACCAGATGGCCTGCACTTATTTCAGACTGCATCCTAGCTCCATCTCCCACTCACCTTAGAGAAAGGGTCTTCCTCTTATGTGCATGTTGCTGGACTGTGCTTCCCATCAAGTGAGGTGAAGGAAAGAAGCCCAGCCCAGCCAGTGTTTGGAAGCCCTGTCTTCTCTTCTCTACTGCGTCCGGCTCCCTTAAGCATTAAACAGCAGTATTCTAATATCAATGTCCCTTTTTTATTTGCTGTGACTTGCTGTGACTACGGTGATTTTAGTTACAGTAATTAGGTCACCCTTCATGGAGTCAGGCTATTTTAAGTGCCTCTTTAAGGAATATTGTTGCAGATCAGTAATTTTACAATTGGATGTTCTTGTGCAACTTTATTAAATGTAATCTGTCTTTTAAATGTTGCCCTTTTACAGTTATACATTTCTAATTGTTGCTGTAAATGCATTATCACTTTGAAATTAATTAATTTTTCCATTTTGGCTGCCTGCAGTATAATAATCACTAATGAGAAACTCGCAGGGATTAATTCTCAGCACAGCGACCCCTTCTGACAAAGCCACATCTCTGTTGCCCTCCTCAAGAGATCCAGAGGCTAAGACAGATGTACTGGGAGATCTCAGGGGAGGAAATGCTTTTTCCTTCTCCCTCTAATTTATAATAAAATGTAAATAATGGATAAAAATGGAAAGAGGGTTATTTTAAAATGTGGTTCCAAAAAAAATGCAGGATTCTTCAAAAGCAGCCGCCTCTGAAACACCTGAAAGGAAAAGTTCTGGACAGCTTTCTCTAATGAAGTCGCTTTATATGTGCATTTTGTTTCCTTGCTTGTCTCTCTAGCGTCTTTTATGCAGTGAAAATACTCAAACAGTGTATCTTACATGAGCATGTGTTAATGTGTATGAGTGTCTCTAGATTATTTTTATATGCATGTTACTTCACGGTGTTTAATTGACAAAACCTGACGTATGGTATGACCTGGTGACCTAAGAGACTTTCAGGGGGAATTCTGACCATCTTGGGTGCTGCATGCGTGATGATTTTGGAACCCTACCATACTCCCCCGTACAACGAGAACCCTACCCTGCCCCCCTGTGTGACGAACCCTGCCCCGCCCCTCTGTGTGACGAACCCTGCCCCGCCCCCCTGTGCGACCCAGTTTGAGCCAGATATCACGATGCTTCACATATCGGAGTCTGCTCCCCACTTACCCCTCCGAACAGCTCTGCAGTACTAGACTGTTACTGCTGCTTTTCAGTTGGAAAGCACCGAGAGCTTACCCGGCTTGTTCAAGAAAATTGAATTCCAGCCTTCAAACCCTTCGCCAATTATTCCCAGGTCCATTTACTGTGTCACATACACCACAGTGCCCCTGCCATGTGTATCTAATTGTGCAGTTAAGTTTCCTTAACATGTTTGACAGCACCTTGGTGAAATCCACCCCCGTCTTTTTCCACATAAACTTTGAATTCTGGTAAACAACATCTTTGCCAGAGGCTCTCAGTCCAGGCCAGTGCTGTGTGGATCGGCATGTAAATTTGAAGCTGAGCACCATCATGTGCCTCTTAGGGTGTTTTGTGCAACCAAATATTTGTGTTGGCAGGTAACAGTAGAAAGCATATCATGTGTTAGGGTAGCAAGAGCTTAGCAGATGTTTTAGGGAACTGCATTTTCAAATCATTTTACATTAAAAAAAAAAAAGGCTGGAGTTTGTCGAACTTCTGAAACGATTGGGTTTCGTTTCCTGTGGATGTAAAGCCAGTCATTGTGCTGAGTTTTAACAGATGTGCAGCTACCCGGCTAATGGATGGACCTGCATTGCTAGTTCTGTTGCACAGTTATAAATTATAACTAGAAAAAGCATGAGATGTCATTCTTGTAACCTTCGGGAAAGCCAAGCTGGGTAATTCTGCCCTTGAATAACCTGCAGCAGGGTGATTTATAGTCACACAATTTAAAACATAATTAATGAGATAATAGATGTTGATTTGTTCTTTAGATTAGTATTTTAGAAAAACACTTCTCCCCCTTACCCACTTTATGTACCTGCTGCTGACTACACTACACATCAAGGACAAGACCTCTTTATTGGTGCCCGGTGTATCATGCACAAGACAGGGAGAGTAGTCTTTTTTAATGGTAGGAGAAGGAAATGCAATCTGGAAAGTGGAAATTTCAGCACATTCTTCGCTCATCTAAATATTCTGAGACTCCTGAATGAGGGTAGAATTCTCAGGCTACGTGGCTGTTGCCGGTTCAGGTTTGTGAGCAAAGTGAACTCTCGGAATCCCTCTGTGGCCGGGCCACATGTGAGCTGTCCAGCAGCAGCTCCTGTGGTGACTGTGCCCCCCTTCTCCCACCGAGGGCACCGTCTCATGCGGCCTCTAATGTTCTTCTTACTCTCCGGGGTTATCATCAGCACTGGTTTTATTAATCATTGCTCAGTTTTGAACATAAGGGGAAAGTTTGTACTGTTTGCTTAGTCCTGAGGCTAATGGATATGGCAGGCTGCAAAGCAGCAAAGGATTTGGAATCCTGAGACCTGTATATCCCAAACTCAGTTTCCTTCTTCCTTTTTGATTGTATGATTTTGAAATGACTTCCAGATTAATTTTCTGTATCAGCTCATGTGTTTTCATTATGAGTTATTACTATCCACTTACAGATGGGAATAATAAACATTTGTTTTGTTTTGTTTTGTTTCATTTATCCAGAAACCCTGATGCAGCCAACAGTGTGTTTGGCTTCTCTATGAGCAGTGCTTTCTGCTTGCTCTAGCTTTCCCTTCATGCTTACAGGATGGCTGCAGCAGTGCCAGTCATTTCATCCGATATGATAAAGTGTGAAGGCCACATGAAATAGGGAGGGCCTAACTTGCATGCCTCCCTCCAAAGAACTTTCCTCCTAGGGACTTTCTCTGAGCTTCCAATGGCTAGAGTTGAGCCATTGGTCTCTAACTTTGGTGCAAGGGAGTTTGGGAAAGGGGGCAGCTGGCATCCTGTGCCTCCAGCATGGTGAGTTCTGGTGGCGAGGAGAGAGACTCAGGTCATGGTTTTACAGCTGAGATCAAAGTTCTTCCGAGTGTGCTGTTATAAAAAAAAGGACCTAAAGTACTAAGGAACCTGAGCTGCACTCTGTGTATGTTTGCTGAATGAATGAATGACTGAATGAATGAATAGAGGGCTCCTGGAGTTTTTAGAAAGATAGTATCTATAGTTTTGTATTTAATGTCTGTATCCCTTGTTCTTGAAAGTGATGCTTTTGTCTTCGCAGTACCACATTCCAGGTCCTTACAGCAATTTCTCAATAAATACTTGTGCATGAGTGAATGAAAGACAACTAGCTGCTCCATAAATGATGGTCAATGATGTATTCCTTGTTATTTGTTTGAGGTGGACAGGGGATGGCAGTTTAGAATGTGCAAATTCAGAAATAATGATACTGGGGATCTGCACAGAAGCACAGGGACTGGGAGCTGGGCCAGAACCCAAGACCCCCCAGTCTCCCAGTCACATGCTGCAACGTGAGGTCCAGCCCAAGGTGCAAGTGTGGAGGGAAGATCTGTGGGTAGACAGCAATGAAGAATAGGGGGGTCAGAAGGGATTTAGGGCCACACAGAGCTTGGGTCAGGCTCCCATTCCATTGTACCCTAACTCTTGGGCAAGTTCAGTTAAGATTCCTGGGTGAAAACAGAAATGTTAGACGTACCTCATAGACTTGTGTTGATGGCAGAGGATCTGATGAACATCTACCACCTGGAATATCATCAGTGAAGACAAGATGACCTTTTAATTGGGTTGTGATAGAAATGAAAGATTATAAATGCTCAGTGTTCACATGGGAGCTACTCCATAAACACTTTTTATTTTTATCCTCATCCCTATTTTTCATCAGCTCTGTACAGTTATAACTGACAAAATTGTACATATTTACGGTACATAAATGTGATGTATTGATAGTATGAACATTATGGAATGATCACAGAAATCAGGCTAACGAACATATTATCAGTTCACATAGTTTTCATTTGTATGTGGGCATGTGATGAGAATATTTAAGGTCTACTCTTAGCAACTTCCAAGTATACAGTGGATTATTTTACTTTCTCTATTCACCATGTGGCACAATGGATTCCAAGAGCTTGTTTTGCATAACTGAAACTTTGGACCTTTTGACCAACGTTTCTTTATTCTACTCCCTGCTTCTGTGAAGTTAGCTCTCAGGGGGTGCAGAGATCCATGAGATTAATGTGTGTCTCCACGTTCTGGCTCTTTGTGTAGATAGGGAGCACTTCTTGCTGTGTCCTAAGGGGTGCTTGTAGATGTTGGTGCTCCCGAGGAGGGCGCTGTGTTGACCAGGGAAGATCCACTTCTTCCTGGAGAGAGGGAGCCAATGGGCCTGAGTGCCTCCCAAGGGAAACTACAGAAGGTTGAGGGCCAGGCTGGCTTCAGGCCCCCCTAATGTAAGCCCTCCTGGTTTCCTGTTTTGCCCCCATCAACAACATACCTTAGCTTTCAGGAAAGATAGGCCCTTTCTTGTTAAAAACAAAGGCAAGACCTTGTGAGGGTACAGCATCTCAGGACTACAGCTTTTCCACTTTGCTTTATAGTGTTTTAAGTCTGGCTCGGCCTTTGTTTCTGAATGAGTACCCGAGAGGGGGAAAAATGACTATCTGGCCTTAATATGTGTGACAAATTATTTAATGAACATTTAACCAAGATTTGAAATTCCCCTAGTTTTATCTTCCTCGTTTCTTTTCTTCTCAGGGCCTGCTGGCATTTCAGTAATGCACTGCCTCTTTATAACTCTCTTCCTAGCGCTTTTATTACTTTTTTTTTTTTAAAGTTAGCGTTGCCTTCTTTGATCCTCCTCCCTTTCAGTTTCCTTTTCTCCAATTTCATACTTCTTTCCAGTAATTTTTGGCCTCGGTATAGTTTAGATATTGGAAGCCAGCGTGATTAAACAGATGCCAGGAGTTTGTGTTGCCCTGTGACTTTCTGGAATGTTCCTTCCATGAACATTAATTTCTGTGTAACTCACCAGACACGTTGTTTTTTCCCTGTGAGGTGAATAGTAATTTTTTTTTAGCAAAAATGAGTAGGAGTCAAACCTCCTCCTCCTCCTCACTTCTTCTTACACTTAAATCAGCTACAACCACGTTCCCAGGTTCCATGAAGATTACAAATTAAGGCCAACTTCCTGCACCTGGGCTCACCTCAACTAATGGGATTTTAAGATCTGCTCCATGTAAACAGTCATGTGTTTTCTGAGCAATTGTGTGTTTTCTGTATGTCCTCACATTTTCTGGGCTTCTGTTCTTATGTCTTTGATGAGTCAGTTAACTAAGATTTATTGTCTGTGAGTTTATGAAACAGTTTAATTTGAAAGCAAACAAAAAGGGAGGAATAATGCAGATTCACAGATTTTTTTTATTGTGCCAAATTTGGATGGAAAAGTAAACTCAACACGAGTAACCATCGCCATTATTTCATAACGGAATGAGTATTTTAACACTAAAAATTGTGGACAGGACCCAGTTTTGGAACAAAGGAGTCTTGCGATGGAATATATTTGATTTCAGGAAAAATCCTTTACTGGGTTGCAGTTTTAATCCTTGTTGGAAATGGTGGCCTTTCCCTTGAGCATGCCTGGCCCAGAGAGCCTGAAAGGTCTAGACAACTTTTGGATCACAAGTTTCAAACCTGTAACAAAGCTACCAGCCTCTCAGTTAGTTGAGTACTGAATCAGGCGACCCCATCTGCAAAGGGCAGACCTATCCAGACATATCACCTAAGGGAGTGAAAGGTGACAATATATACTTAGTGTAGATTTGTTTTTCAATATGATACTGTCTCTGCTTTTGGAAGGATTTAGGCATTTGTGAGTAAAAGAGAAATGCTGGAAGCTGGACTTTGCTCAATAAATTCATATGTGGACAGCAAAAGGTGCGGCCCAGGGCTTTTTGATGTGCATTTGTTCATTCATTCATTCATTCATTCATTCATCCATTTACAAGTAATGTTGAGCATCTACTATAGGCCAAGGACTCAGCTAGAGGCAGAATGGTGAGCAAGGTCCCTGTGCTCACAAGGACCGTGTGCTGGGCAGGTGGATGATTAGCAGAGAAGTGAAGGAAAGAACTGCTTAGACTTCAGACTGGAAGAACCTCTAATTTACTTGAGTAACTATTTTTCCCAGTTCACCTTCAAAGAACTAATGTGATCAAAATCAATTAGAAAACAAACAAACAACAATCAGGAAACAGCACTACTAATGTTTTTGACGAGTCTCTCTTTTGCTTTGATTGAAAAAATGGGCTGCCAATTGGACCAGAAAATTAAATGAGAGGTTATTGTATGGATTGATAAAAGGTCTTATTTTCTTGTTTTGGATATAGTAAGATGCAGAGAGCAAAACAGCAATACTGATGGCACTGGTGTCCTGTTCTTCTTCTAGTACAATGAAACGTAATCAGTAAGGATGACCCATAAAACTCAGTAACCTCCAAGTCTACTGTGAAGTGACCATGCAGTGGGTATAGCAGAGAATGTTTTGTGTATGTAGCAGTTCCGCACCGTGAACGTACATGTTGTGTATCGTAGCTACACATTAATAAAAAAGAACAAAAACAATAAAAAAGGAGCATTTTGTCATTTATAAAAGTGTTCTTCGAACCTTGGAGAGGAAGTGTGGCAGATGTTTGGGTTTTGGAGTCTTGCCACCGGCCTGCTCTGTGTCCCTGACCAACTTCCTGAAGTGTCTGACCCTTGCCTGGCATTGCTGTGACATTGTCCACTGCCCACCTCAGGCCAATATTTCTGAGGCATGGAGATGGGGAGATTGGAAATACTGGCAAAATTTCTTAAGAATTTCTTAAATTTCTTAAGAACTCAGTAAATGTCAGCAGGTATTATAATTGTGATGACTTTACTACTACTGTTATTGATAGTATAATAATTGTTCATTATTGATTCATAAAAATACTATGATATATTTTATCACTATTTGGTGATCACTGATTACTATCTATCTATCTCTGTATATATATAGAGAGAGAGAGAAAGAGAGAGAGAGAGAGATTTATTTTTATTTTATTTCAATGCAAAAAACCACTACAAACAATGATACAAAATTTCAACACAAGATAGTAGGATAGTGACAATGGTTAGTAGCTTGCATGTTGTTATCTTCAAAGTCGTTGCTCAGATTACAAATGTAGGCATGAAAAATTGATCAGATGGTATAAACACAAACCTTTCTTTTCAGTGAACTAATGGAAATTAATCGTATAGCATACACACACACACACACACACACACACACACACACACGATGCTTAAGATCGTTATATACCTTGATATAGATGAACCACTCTGTCTTACGCTTTTTTTCCTGTGTTGGGTGTTCATGGTGGCAGGACGTCTTATTTATTCTTCTTTATGCTCTATTCAGTATATTGCCTTACAGGAAAAAACAAAAAAGTTCAGTTTTCATCAGTACGTGTTTCTAGCACATAGCATTCACATTCCTGCATGGAGCAGGTGCATGTACATAACACATCTTTTTCTCATCGCCATCCCTTCTCCTCCCTTAGCAGTCAAAGTATTTGATATTATAGAAACCTTGCTCAGTTAGGTTTGCTGTGCAGCCTTAAAAGGGAACATGTGCAGATGGATTTTTCAAACTCACAGAAGAAATTAGAAGTGGGAGTGAGTGCACTTCTCTCATTGCGATGATAATGATAATATATTAATTCTGTGGTAATAAGTTATTTCTCAAGCATGTGTCATGCATTATTCATTTTCTGCTGAGTAATTTATTTCATCATCACAGCAATTGTAGAAATTCTAGGAGATTATTTTGGGCTTTTATAGATGAGGAAACCGAAGTGGGTTGTTTGGTTTTGTTTTGCTGTTTATTTGAGATAGGGTCTCACTGTGTAGTTCAGGCTGGCCTTGAGCTTGCTACATAGCTCAGGCTGGCATGGAATTCACTATCCTTCTGCCTTAGACTTTTGATGCTAGAATTACAGTCATGCACCTGGCTGGAAACTGAAGTTTAGAGATGCTAAATAAATGGTCTTACATCATTTGCTTGTAAGTCGTGAGGACAGAATCCAGTGCAGGCTCACTAGGGGCAAACGTGCATTTGTAATTACTTCTGTGGTATGTATGTATGTGTATGTAGGCATACATGGGATCACCCCTCTTAATCCGTTGTTCTGAGAACAGTGGTAAGAAATTAGGGATTAATGAAGCCAAAGAAAAGTGCATGAGTGAATGTGCCCTTGACAAAGGATAAGATCTGTGCAAGGTCGCAGTTCATAAACCTATGCACCTGCCACTAGTTAGAGTTGGAAGAGGATCCGGAGGGGAGACAAACTTTATTCTCACGTATTAGCTGCCGAGGAAAGCAGCAGAAGCTACTGGAAGTTCTAGGACAGATGGCCCTGCTCTTCTGTTCCTAGTTCCTGCACTGAGATAGTGACCTGTAGATACGTGGTCGCTTCTGCTCATGTTTTGTAAAGCTAATAGAAAGACTGACCATAGTCATTCAAAATAGAGCAGTAAATAGTCCAAGTTTGAGTAACTCAGAAAGGTAGAAATTGATAATAACTTTATGTATTTGTTATCAATCACCGTATGACCGATGCACCTCACGTTTAACACCTTAGCATGATTATTACCCTACAGTTTCGGTGGGTCAGAAACTGGCTTGGCCTCAGGGGCCTCTGCTTTTGGGTCTCACAGGCCACTTCAGGAGGCAAGAGTCATCTCAGGACCCCACGGAGATAGAATCCTCCCAAGCTTATGTGGTCGTCACAGAACTAAGTTTCTTGGGGGCCAGGAGTATGAGGGTATTGGTTCTTGTGGTGCCTGGATCCTTGGTGCTTTAATCTCTACCCTATGGCAGCTGACTTTATGTCAGCCAAGAGGGACAGAGACACCCCAAGCAAAGTGGAAGTCACAGACCTTTGGAACCTAACCACACAAGTGCCATCTTACTGCTGTTGCCATTTTCCTGCCTGGTAGAAGCGAGTCACTGGTCTGACTATGTTCAAGGGAAGAATATTTCACAGCGGTGTGAGGACAGACAGGCGGGAGTCACCGAGAGTCACCTTCTAGTCTGCTCGCCACGCTGTGCAAGTTGAATTTCGTTTTGCTTTTCTGGGTCTTTTGGTGACAGTAATTCCAGGCCTGAAGCCAGAAATGTGTTCTCTGCCATTCTGTCTTTGCCTTGCTCTTCTCCTAGCTGCACCCGGTCTTTGTTTTCTGGTCTTTTTCTGGACTGAGAGAGGCTTCAAATGCATCTTTTTATATACATATATTCTTACATTTCTGCTTCGTGATGGGAGTTGATTTAGTCCTTTAATAAGAAAGCTTATGAAAAGAGTAAAGAAAACTGTGGACCCTGTTTCCTAAAGTCAAGTATCTGTCTTCATGCTGTTTTAGTGGAGGGTATCCATGTGAATCGATAGTGCAAATTTTCTTTTTAAAGAAATTTGTGCTGCTGAGATTGGATTTGAGTTTCAAAAACTGTCTGGAAACACCAGACCTTTTTTTTCCCTAGGTTGTGAAACTAAATAAGGCTCCCAAACCATTTGAAAACCCACGTCAAATATGATTCTGTTTTTTTCAGCATGTGTAGATTCTCTAGGATTTTTTTTTAAACAAAATGAGATGGTAAAAAAGAACAAAAATCACTGCTTTTTTCTTTTTTTTTCCGAGAAAATGTGGTAGAGATTGATTTTGAATACTAAAGTTTGATTTTCATGTCATAAAACCACCCCTGTCATAAAATACCTTATGTAGTAATATTCAGATTTCCCCTGTGAAATACCGAGCTCTTTGACTAAGCTGAGGTTTTTTTTTGCTTCTTCACATACCACCTTATGTAGAATCTGTGCTACTTTAAACATTTCATTCTTGAGTTTCATATGATGGGGTCTCTTTAATCATTTACATTCTGAAAAAAGAAAGTGAAATATTCTTTAAGAAGCCAAAGTAATCCACGAGAATATATGGTGTTTGTTCAGCTGGATATCTTATTTATTTGAAGTACTGAGAGAAATCTCTTCTGACTGCTCAAAAAAGGGAAGGATAAACAGTGAGAGTATCCAAGTAATCTGAGCTAGAAAGTTCCCTATTTCAGAGAAAAGTTATAAAAAGTATATTTGTTAGATCCAAAACAAATACTGTACATCAACTACTGAGACTTGCATAATGTTTTCTTAGTATTCTCACTCTTTTAAAAGAAAGAAAGAGAACACTCTATAAAATCTGGGAACTTTCTTTTTTTGATATTTTCCTATTCTTGGGCAGGTGAACAAAATAAGCCTGTTTTTTTTTTTTTTTTCTTTTGAGAATGCAGCATCTCTTGGCTTATGTGTGTGTTGTGTCGTTTGTCCTTCTGTTAATTTTTTGTAACCATAAAAGACCAAGTAATGAAATTAGCATGGCTGAAATCTCAGCATTAAACCTGAGCAAATTTCTTATAAGGAAAACATTAAGAAGATGTCTGAGACAATGTAAATACAACATTTCTCCAAGGATTAGATTCTGGGATGTACCCAGTCATGAAAGTAATATAATTTTCTCCCCCTTGTTGTCTTTGCATGCAAAGTGTTCTAGAGAGCTGGCAGACTTCCCGTGGATGCAAAGTAGGGGAACACACTGGGCTCCTGTGAGCTGACTCTGGAAGGGGCTGTCTTGGGGAGCCAGTTCCTTTCTCCTTCCCCTTCCCCTCCTGTGTTATATCCACCCGTGTCATTTGGTCTCATTGTAACAGGCCCGACACTGTTACATTCATGGTGTCCCCAGGGTGGAGGTCTTTTTGATCCGAAGCCAGAATAAAAACAAACTCGTAAATGCAACTCACCTTTGTGGAGTCCGCCTGACCATTGACCCACCCTGTGTCAGTTTGTAATGTGAAGACCAGAAACACATTTCAGGCTTCCTGTCTCCCAGGGGACAGAGCCAGCAACACCAACTCACACTTACTAGGGCACACTTTGTGCCCACCTCTGCTGTAAGTACCTTCTTTGTGCCAACTCATTTATTTCCACTGTCCAGGGAAAGAGGTCAGAAAGGCATGTTTATCTCAGCTTGGTTGGAGAAGGATTTGATGCAGTGTAGCAGAAAAACTACACATGGGCTTTGAAGTTGAGGAAATCAGGCTCCTCATGAATCCCTGTGCTTCTAGTGACCCTGCCATCACTCTGACCTTTTTCTTTTGCTCTGTAAAACAGGGAAAGTCATCCTAGTGATTTTGAGTTGTTTAGGGTTTAGGGCACAGTTCAAACTTATAGGATATAGTAGAACTTGGAAATTGTTCATTTTCACCATATCCCACCAGTTAATGTGGGCTGTCCTGAAATCTTACATATTTTAAAGGACATATAGAACAGCTGCCTGCAAGGGTGTTACTTTTACATGACTCCAGAACACCTGGAGTTAGGCTGCAGCAGGTACGAAGTCCCCTTTACCACCAATTTTATTCAAAACCCCTGAGGAACTGCCGTAATCCTTCCATCTGATAATGAAATTATACCCTGATATGTTGTGGGAGCTCATAGTCTAACTGTCCACTTTGAAGCCATATTAATTCTTACCATATCAACTAACTTCAATTTTTAGTGACTCTTACATATTATATTCACCCTGGTCTCTGCTTGTTCTTTCTTTAAGCATAACCCCCAGCATCTCTTAACAATAGACCAAAATTAACTTTATCTTGATCTGTGCTTCTGTACATGTTTCTGTTTTCCATGCTCAACAAAAGAGAGAATGTACCACACTAGGAAAATGGATATTCTAATAAGACTATTCATGTTTCGGAACTTTCAAAATCATTTTTATAAATTCATTTCCTTTTGATTTATATAATGGCCACTGATTGCTATCAAGAAGTACACCAGCATCCACATGATTAATCTTCTAATCAGATACATGGATCTGTATGCATGTCTACATGTAATCACAATTCTTGAAGGACCCGGTACAAACATAATTATTTTTTGTCCCTCTCTATCTGTGTATTTGCTGATTCCTTTCCTCTGTGCCTAGTATTATCTTCCAGTGGGCTACTTATAGCTTCAATATAGCTTTGTGAAAATTGTAGTTTTTTTTAATTCAGTTCATTGAAGATGTTTTAATAAAGACAACAGGAGCTGGCAATGGGGATACACATGGATGCTGTAGGTAATACGTACTCAGAAATGGGTTGTTTGGTTGTCTCAGTCATGTCTTGCAGCTATGGATGCGCACTTAGGAAGTCTCTCTAGGATAAGGACAGATGAGGCCATTCATCCTATTCTCTAGGAGAAGGACAGATATGGCCATTACAACCCTGCCATTTTTATCTGAGGATTTAAAAAAAAAACTATTTATGAGAAAACTATATCAACACTTGTCATTTTTGGTGGAAGTATAATATTGGGTGAGTTTCATTAGGACAATTAAATAGTTTAATCTAATTTTTTTTGGTACCAAGAGTCGAACTCAGGACCTTGTGCTTGCCAGGCAGGTGCTGGTACCACTGAACTATATCCCCACCACTTAAATCTAATTTTTTAAAAGCATAGACATAGTTAATCTTTTTTCTTCCTCTTTTTCTTTCTTCCTTCATGCCTCCCTCCCTTCTGAATTCTCACCAAACAATTTTTGCCTTATGCACTTTATAGTGAAGATTTCTTTCATTTGGTTTCTGTGTGTACCAAACTTTATAACTTTTGCCATTGTGATTTTTCTAAGATTGAAAAAAATCTGTATATACCACATGGGGTAGTTGTTGTCACCAAATTTTTGTGATGGTTATTTCAGTAGGTAATATATGTTATTAATTTGATGAAAGAGCACAACTGATGTTTTAGTGAGTACCTAAGAAATTTCTCAGCAAGTCCATTCCCGCGTGCTATAATTTCTCCTTTACGTGGGATTAGCCATTGAACATATTGTTAAACTGATCTTTGCCTGAACTTCCAGTGTCTTAGGTTACTTTGGAAGCCTTCCCCTCTCTGTGCTAAGGCAGGATATTAATGATGGATCATGATGTCTTATGTTTCTCTAAAAGGGTACCTCTCGAATTTGCTTGACTACTAGTAAAGTTTTTTTATGTTGGAATCTAGCTCATGTAATTATGCATGTTTGCATATGTGTGTTTGTAACTTGTGTATTTGTGTGGATCTAAAACAAATGTCTTATGAAACAGTTACCTTAACTATGGGCAGTATTTTCTACTGTTTGTTTTTCTTGATTGTATTTCATATTTTGAAGTCCCAATTGTAACCCACATTTCAACATGTACTATTGGTTATACCACCCCCTATGTCACAGTCCTTCTTATGAGGATTGCGATTCTAGAACTATTTGACCTGCTACAGCCTGATAAACCTTCCCCAAGTGTCTTGTATGTCAAGTGTTAACTTAAGGAGTAGCAGGTTCAAAAATGAGCCAAATATTATCCTCGCCATATGATGCTTACCTTTGAGGGGGACGGAAACAAGAGAAATGTTAGAGTGAGGGGAGGTGAGTACCACTGAGAGCGTGATGCCTTCTGGCTTTGGGGTAGTCACAAGAGGTCAGAAGAAGTTGAAGAATGAGATTGCATCTTTCCTGATACATAAAGGATGGGCAGGAGGTAAATATCTAGTCACCATAAAGAGAAGGGGTTTTAGGTATACTTTGCAGGTCTGTGACTAGGGACTGGGGATACAATTAAGGGAGCATAAACACTGTGATCAAGATAAACAATATTTTAATGCAACATTTGGGGGATTAAAAATTCATATCACAATAAACAAAAATTCAATTTAAAATCAAGACTGCTTCAGTATTATAGCAAAGCTTTGAGTAATGAACATGGATTTTTAATGACTTGTGCCTCAAGGAGGCGAAGGAATTCAGAATTCTGGATTCCATATTACAATTGGTGATACTGACGTTGCAGAAGTAGAAGTAGATATGAAGCTTTGAAGTATGAACTGAAGGGGCTGGGGAGGTGTCTCAGAGGTGCAGTGCCTGCCTGGCAAGTGCAAAGTCCTGAGTTCAATTCCCTGTACCCCCTCCCAAATGAAGTATGAACTGAATACGGGGGATAAATATACAGGAATACATGTGGGATCTGTAAGTTTCTGGATAAATATGTTAATACATACATTTATGCAGGTATTCAAACCACGAGTAATGGAAAGCATTTCATATTTAAGTGTTATTGCATGTTTAACAAAATATTTTCTTGCCTTTTTGTTAAAGCAGTAGCATTACATTTTTGCCTTAGGGATACCTGATAGAGCTAGAATGGAATAAGATTTTAACAAAATTCATTTTTCCTTCTGAGAGATAGGGTGTTTATTTCTATACTTATTAGATTGCTGCAGCCTCTCTGAAATAACGTGATATATCTTTTCACTGATGACATTTAACCAATGATGTAAGACACAGTCTAAGAAGAGCATATGTAGAAAATCCATGTGTGACTTCCATAACATTTATAAAAATTATCATGTTCATTCATTCTTAGCTGTTGTGTTTTAGTGAATACCAACATTAACAAGCCGTGTTAACATGATTTAAAATACATAACGTAATTTGCAATGCCATTTGATGACGGAACTATAAATTAGTGCACGTGGTGCTATCTGACCGCTCTTGGCCCTTATGAAGAGCTATTGGAATTGTTTGTAGGGGAGAGAGGTACATCTCCTGTGGGCTGGCAGCCTTTCTACAAGCTCTGCCTTAGAGAATTTTCCCAGGAGATTCTCTGTTTGATGTTGAACTGTCATATAGTGTGTGCCCATTCTACAGCTTTTGTCTGCTGTGCGCTTGAAGGAGCTGGGGTATGTTCGGATGACTGGTAATGTTCTCTCAGATTGTGTTTGTGTCTGTACCCTTTGTGTCTGTCTGTCTGTTTGTTTTGTTATTGTTGTCTTCATTAATAGACCCTATAGGGACTTTTTTTGAGCTCATAAAATAGTTCTTCCAGAACAGGATGATCCAGAGTTGAGCAAGAGCTCTCCTGAAAATATGTTATTTTATTACTTCGAGTACAGCAGCAAAAAGCTTTTGCTCCAGCCCATTCTTGCTCCTCGTTCTCTTAGTTTCTTCAATCTAGTGACTAATTATAAGTCCTTGGTACAAGGAGCTTTTCGAAGTCAGTGTCACCTTGTAACTTACCTGAAAATGCAAATGTTAATTTTAACAGAGTTCCTGGGTGGAAATTTGAAAACTGCGTTTCTTAATGTGCTTTTTCTCTCCTACATGCACAAGCTTTTATGTGCAAGTGTCAGGATCTGGAAAGCATCAGCCGCCATTCTAATAAGCCTTTCTGTGATATTCGTAGGGCCCACGGAAACATGCATGACAATGAGACAAACTTCAGCAGCTTCCCTTGGACATACGGCTCACATTCTCTTGTTTCTAGGCGAGACAAACTGAGCTGTCACCAAGAACCAGGATGCACAATTTGAACTAGAGACTTTCTTTTGTTTTTTACCCCTTTTCCCATTTCCTGCCTTTGACTTGTTTGTTTCATTAGAAGCTGTGTTGTCGTAAATATTTACATATTCTCTTATTCCACATTTATCCATATGTGGTCATTTAAAATTATTTTGTAGCATATAGTAATAAACAGGATATAAATTAACTAATTTTTATCATCAATACTAGGGCAGGCAGGCTGACATTTAAAAATGTTTGTGTCTTCACAAGGATAAATACCGTATGGTCTCTCTCATGGCTGTGAGGCAGAGCACAAACAAATGATAAAAGGACAAGGGGACAGATCTCCTCTAACAGGATAGTGGTCCAAGGAAACAAAGAGAGGGCTGAGGAGGAGGGGAAGAAGGGGAAATGAGAGGGATAAAAATGTGCCAGTGTCCTGGACCCTCCTGACTCCAATCAGTGTAAACATTATTTGCCGTAACCTGAGCTGGGACAAACAATATCAAGTGCAACAAAGGTGCTCGGAGCGCCGGAGGAGGAGGTGGGAGGAGGGTGCGGGAACCGGAAAGAAATTAGAAAAAAAAAAGAACTATCATATATACCCGTAACCACTCTCCATGATGATTGTAAACTGAGTGAATTGCAAACATGTACTAATAAAGTAAAATTAAATTAAAAACTAACGTCTGTAGATCCTTATGCATGCATACGTACAGAGGAGCATGCGCACAGAGGAGCATACACGTAAACTCACACAAGTACTAGTGAACACCCGTAGGTGGCGCCATGTTGCATCCATGTGTTGTTGAGGGTGGAATTCGCTTGTAGGAGTAGAGTAGGGGGAGAAGAAGGCGACAGAATGATTAGTATGTCCTTATTGGGTCGGGGAGGGAAAAATAAACCCTTCATTTCCAACAATTTCCATTCCCCGTGTCACCTCGGCATTTAATTTACTTCACTTACACGACTCCTTGAAGTTTTCCCAGGTTAGTTGCGCCTATTAATTATAACCTACAGGGATTATATTAGTAAACTAATGGACTACAGTATCCAAATGGAAGGCAACAGATGGTTTGGAAGGGCTAATCCGCATGCGCTGAGCTTGGCGAGATGAACTGAGGCTTCTTTTGCCCTTCTCAGGTGGCCGTGGTTTCTTATAACCTTAAAAGTTAGAGTAAGAAACAGGACCTGAAAGTACTAAGAGACCCTTTCAACATCCCATTGCAAGACAGAGAGGGACTGCCCTTTTTGCAGCCAGGGAGACCTTTATCTACTGCGTGGTTTAATGGATGTGACATTCATAAATGCATTTTGAGCAAATGCATTTTCGTTGCACAACTGGGTATTTCACACTGGTTAGGAGGTGAGCGTTAAGATTCAGTTGGTGGGGAATCTTCGTCTCTTGCTGGAAAGGGTGGGTAGTGTGGGTCCGTGATTCCATCTCACCCAGAGAAAGACCTGGGTTCCTCTTACTGTCTTTCTTCTTGCCAACCATTGAGGTTCTATGCTCTTTCTGCCACCTTGACCTATTCTTGTATTTCATCTTTTTCATTTTAGTTTACACATACAGACCCCTGAGATATGTGGCATAATTGTAACGTATCAGGCATCCGTTACATTTTATGGGGCACAATTTACTTTCTCCACTTGGCGTTTGCTATGATTAAAGACTACTTATGATTGTCCATGAATATTCTTGGAAATCATCTTCTAGTGTAAATGCAGTTGAGTACTTTAAAATAATACCAGTGACATGTTTGCATTCCCGTTCAGCCTGAAGGTCTGCCTGATGTTGCCAATGAAAATTTATAGGGCTTGATTTTAAATTCCTGAGAGGTTATATGTAATAGAATCAGCAGTGAGTCTTTCCCTTAAGCCCACTGGTTCATGGAAGGGCTCTTAATTATTTTGGAACATCCCAGGGCCCTCTGATTAGCTTACCTTTCTTTTTTGCCTTCTTTTTAAATTGCTCAATCCAAAATTTAGTGGCCTAGTTTCTTGGATGTTTCTTTAGACGTCTTATTTGTGTAGGTCTGGGTATAACATTCGCACCGAAAGTCTTTGTCTCTAAGGTTTAGTGATTTTTATCTATCCAGGGTAAAAAGCCAAAGACCTATTTGGGGTTTATATTGAGGCCGCCCCAGGCTCTGTGTTGGGCGTGGAGGTGCAAAGGCCGTGGATCATAGAGCTTAGAGTTTCATAGATCTTCATCTTCAAGGTGTTTTTCTGCCCTGTCTACACATTTTTATTAACGTGTATAGTTAGAGAAATATAAAACAGCAAAAGAGAAAAATATTTTGCAACATGGTATTTTTCCGTATTTCCATTGCTTTTCTTTATGTAAATCCAAAATAATTTTCTTGCAGTAAAAGACTAAAAATACTCATTGGCCCTTTCCTCATTTTCTGGATTAATCAAATGGGATCACTGCCTTAAGTTGCTCTGCTGGAAACCACTGGCTCGCAGGACTCTAGGCTCACATGTTGTAGCAAGAGTTAAACACCATGAAGATGACAGAACCTTCATAAAGTTAGGCTGTGTGCTTCCTGGGAAAGTCACCCACAGCAGGCTGTGTTTCTCTGGTGTCCATAAAACCAATTCCACCCAGCAGCTTGATCTGTGGGTGCCGGGGATTTTGCTGATAGTTTTAAAATCGGGACTAGTTTATTATTATTATTTTTAAGATATTTTAGTACCTGACTTTACACATGGTGTTAAACTACAGCATTTTCAGCAGGAATTAAACCAAGTCCATCATTCCCTGGGAAGGCACTCCACCCTTGGCTTTGGCCTCTGCGATCACTTGGCACATACACGATTGGCTTTTTGCGTGAATTCTTTCTTACTCTTCATACAGGGAGCTGGGGTGTGGATGGGGTCTGCTTGCAGCAAAGTAGAAATGGAAATGCTTATCATGCAGGAGCTGTACAGTCAGTAACCTGAGGAAGTAAAAGCCGCCCCGTGAATTCTGAAGTCAGCCTTTGAGGGCTCCTATTTGTCTTGTGGAAGCTGGCTGAGGATGAAAGCTAAGAATCACAAGTAGCATTTCCGTGCTTTTCAATAGTTTCTGGTCAATCAGCTTGTGAACCTGCATCTAAATGTGCACTATTAGCTTATAATAAGTCTCATTCATTCCCATATTGAGGTCGGTCCATGGTATCAGATATAGTCAGTCATTCTTGCAAATACACTGATTCACAGAGTTCATGTGGTTTTCCATAGAAATTGCACTGAAAACTACTGCCACGTTTTAGAAGGGCTCAGCTTGCATTGTTCTCATTTGAGTACCCTTTAGATGGTTTTCAGACTTACACAGGCAGTGCAGGATGGTGGAGAAGAGCACTGATCAAGCTGCTAGGCCATGAGCCAAGAAAATGTTTATGTCATTCCACTTAATTTACTTCCCACAGGAACCTCCTGGGTTTTGAATTAGTATGCCCATTTTACAGATGAGAAAATTGAGGTTCCCAGTGACTTGCCTTGCTCACATTGCTTTGAGGCAGAGGAGTTGTGCATCTGACTCAAATGCCTATGCTCTGCAGTTGCTCTTCTCTGCTTCCTTGAGTGCATCCCTGCAGGACACACCGGGGCTTCACGGGGTCTATCCTGATCCTAGGACTCAGCGTGCAGTCACTGGACTGGCCTCACGTACAGGCCGTGATACAGTGGCTGAAGAGGCTGGGCTGCTCCCCTGGGACTTGGGAGCCTTTGTGCTCAGGAGTTGGAAAGAGGCATTTTATAAGGATGGTCCAGTGCTGCTTTTTGGGACATATGCGTCGAGTATTGGAAGGCAACAAGGTATGGATGGGGCATCTCTTTGGGCCATTTCTGATATTCATGATTGTAACGGGGCAGGTTATGTTTTATATGTTGCTTAGATGTTTTCCTTTGATTGTAGGTGATAACCCATCTTTCACTGTACTCTTTTTTTCTCTCCTTTTTCCCTCAAATACTCCTGCTTCAAGCTGTCTGCAAACCTGACAGAGAGTAGATCAACATTAGATTAGCTGTCCTGCAGCTGCCTGCTCATGTGGTAGAACACTGGCCTCGATAACTCAGAGGTGCGGTTTGTAAAAGTGAAAACTGGAGCGGCCTGTGGTGCATCTGTACACTGACCTGCTATGTCTTTTCTTTTGAGGAACTAAAGAGTAGACGCAACCCTTTGAGCGGTCATATATTTTGAATTGACCCAGGTCACAGTACCAAGGATTGGACCCCAAAGGTGGCATAAGCCCTCAGCAATTTAGTGATCATAAATATTACATAGGCATTTATTTGAGTTTTCAGTTTGCTCTCTTAGATGAGGAAACATCGCTTGCTTTTTCTCACCAGAACTTTGGAAATGTTTTCCTGGAAGAATGAGGCTGAGAAAATAGGGCCTCCAGATGACGAGAGGGGGTTAGTGTTGCTAATCTCACTTACAGAGTTCTCTCTACAAATAGAACCCGCAACCATTTCCCACATTTTCCGTTTTAATAATGGACATCCACCAGTGTTGGTGGTTGTCCACCTATCCAGCCATTACTGAATGCTTGGCACTATAATAAAGATGGAACCTTCAACATTTGAAGTTTTTAAAAACCCGATTAAAATGATACATGGGTACATGTTACACTGTCCGTGAGTGGTGACTTTAACTTTCACATGTATTTCTTTTAAATCAGAGGGCCCACCTGCCAGGTTCTAGGCTCCCCTGGACATCCCATATTTGGCACAGACCCTTCTGGTACTTTGAGTCACCATCCACGGCCCTTGCATTGCCATTGATCCAAATGAGGAGCTAAGTGAGTCAGATCCAAAAGAAAAAAAAAAAAATAATAAAAAGAGGGAGTCTATTTAGAGAAAGTGGAGGATTCCGGGTACAGGAAAGCTATCCAGACAAGCCAGTTGTGCGTAGGCGGAGCTCCGATCTCATTTTATGAAAGAGGAAATAAAATGAGCCAGACAGATCCCATTGCAACGATCCCCACATGGCTGTGTCTAACTGGGCATTGGGTGAGGCAGCCAGAGGCGGCAGTTATTTCAGTTCAAAGCTGTTTTCAAAATCACGGCCATTCCCAGCCCCATCCCCCTTACAGGTCACGCCTGACTACCTTCAATGTGCCACATGTAAAAGTAGATTGGACATGCCCTATGAATTATACCTTATTTATTATCATGGAGCCCTCCCTTTTTCCGTCATGCTTTAGAATTATGGGCTGGAGCAGTTTTTAATACTCTATTTATTTTAGGGGAGGAAAATGTTTTTCTTTAACCACAACATTCATGCAATACCAACTGCTGGCAGTTTCCCCAGCATTTAAGGAAATATTGTTGTAGGACTTTTATGTTCTGTACTTCAATCAGCCAGAGCCAGCAGTATCCCAATAGAAGGACCCTCAACAGACCATTTTCAGTATTTTGCTACAATTAAACTCCTCTGGTTTTAGCCCTCAGGCAATTTAGTACCTTTTTACATATGCACATTATGAACTTTTGACCAGGGTCTAGCAGTCATATATTAGAGTGCTGCTCTTGAAAGCAGGCTTAACAAGTTCCTCTGAGTATTGCAGTTGGAGTCAGTTGTGGAAAAGGTAATTTAAGCAACTTGCAGTGAGGCCATTCAGAATCCCAGCAATGATCCTGAATCTCTCTCTCTTTCTCTCTCTCTCTGTCCCCCCACCCCCTTGATTTTTTTTCCCCCTTGTTTCCTCTGGAAGCTGGTAGCAAGAGCTTTCAAAGTTGGTGATTGATCTTTTATTCAGTAGCTAACGAGGGCTGTGATTCTATTAGCGAGCTACAAGGCAAGAGAACAGTGATTTAATGAAGTGTCTAGTGAGCCGGCCATAGATTTATCCTGTTGTCGCTAATTTGCAGTGCCGTGGCGAGCATAAAGGAAACGGCGCTCACACTGCTATTAAGCAGGTATTTCCTTAGTAAATTGTTGTAAGGTCAGGTACAGTTATCTGAGCAAAAGCAATGCCTTACCTCTTCAGTGTCTGCAAATGACAGCCGCCGTGCTGAGCGCTCACTGAAGTGGAACCGGGAGATCAGAGGTCCGTCTCCAAGTCGCCCTTAGCGGAGGTGGGAGCAGATGAACTGCCAAGCAGGAGTAATAGAGTCATAATTGGTGATTAGAACTGGGAAGGTGCGATAACATCTTAATACAAACTGGCGTATGTTATAGTTACTGTCAGTTGTTGTAAACTCGCCCTGCCGCCTGGACTAGTTACGTTTCCCATGATTAGCTCTGAGAAACGAGGCAGCGGGCGACACAGGCAGCCTGTGGCTGCTTCCCAGGGTCTTGCCCTATCCCCGCTGTTGTTCTTGGGCACCTGCAACTGGGCCCCCTTGAACTGTATCACAGTAACCTTTTCCCACTACCCTAGGAGAACTGTGATTTCATTAATGTCCTCTGATCTCCTCTGCTTCCAGGCTGGTGACATTTATGCACGCTGGCTTGGGGGCTTGTTGAACTTTTGTTTTCTTTGCTTTTGCTGAGGGGAGGTATTTACCTAGTGTCAAATCCATGTCCCACTACAGTTCTGTGTGCATAGGAACAGATTTGGTCTTGCCATGCTGGGGGAAAAGAAATAAACATGCAGAACAGAAGAATTACACACTCGGTATCGGTGTTTTCCAGAGTGCATGGGATAGTGCAGCACACGTGGGTGAGGTACCTTTGCAGTAAGTACAGATGGCAGCCACCCTTGGTAAGGGAACTGAAGAAATTCTTACATGGTGCTTAATGAAATGCCAAGACTGCCTAACGAGATAACTCTTTAAGCCAGTGTGTCCAGCTCCACATTTAGAGATGTTTCTGTTTTCCGCAGTGTTCTTGTTCCTTATATTCACAGATGAAGCCCTCCAGATACCCTGAGCAGCTGTCATTATTGATAAATATGTGCCTCATCATTTGTTTTGCTTTGAGTAGGATAAGGCTTGTCAGGATGCCTGGGAAAGAAATAGGAGGTAATGAGATGCCGGGCACAGTTGCAGCTCATCATCCAGCACACAGTAGGCTCTAAGTAAATGTTGTTTGATTCTGCAGCTAAAGGGTTGTTGGCTGAGGCTTTGTCACTGAGTTCTTACCCTGATCCGTGAAACCTAGGTAATGCTCATGCTAACTGTATCCCAGGGCTCGTGAGTGTGTTGCGTTACTTGAGGTCCATGATGAAGAGAGGGAGGTAGATGGGACCTAACCATAAGGCAGGCTCACTGTCTCCCAGAGTCCACACAAAGCCCCTTGCCGAGGTGATTGCGTTGGAGCAGCAGAGAGAGAGGAGGGTAATATACTGAGTGCTTTCTGTGTGGCCACATCTCACTGAATGTTAGTGGCCGTCCTTCAGGATACCCCACTGTCTGTTTACAGAGCTGCAGTTAGGAGGCTGTGTCAGGAGCAAGTTAGGATTTGCACCCAGCTTTGACTGCATCTTCTTTTCTTTCTGTAAGGACAGAAGTAGTTCTTGCTGGGGAAGCCTCAGTTTCTGTTTCTGTAACAGACTCTGTTCACTCCCCTGGCTGGAAGCAGGAACACCGCAGCCCTCCCTTTCCTCTGGGGACCTGTTGTTTGCACCCTCTAGAGTTATAAAACCTCTAGTTCATGAAGTGGATGAACAGTGCAGGTTGGAAACTGTACTGACTCAGACCTGCACACTCCTCAGCCTCCTGGGCCGTTTCCCACACTGCCTAGAGGGGAATTCGTTCAAGAGCTCTCAGCTTCATTCCATGATCCCTAACTAAAAATGTTGGGGTGCTGTCCTTGAATAATAACCTGCATGAACCCATAAGCTTTTAATACAACTGCTCTCCAGGAATGTGTCTCACAAGTTCCACTTCTACAACCTGTTTGGTTATTAGTTCACCAGGCAAATGCCCCTTGGTCTGTGAATGAATGTATTTCCTTTTATTTCCCTGGCAATTAACACCCATCATTGGAGGGCACCAGTCATGTAATCATTGTGTACTTGTTAAAAAAGTATCCTGTGTTTCGTGTTTTTTTTTTCTTTCTGAAAAACTGACCTTTAGACTCAAACCTGGACTCATATGGGATTTATTTGCTTTTAAATTAAAAGGGGCTATGCTTTTAAATTAAAAGGGGCTAGCACACCAGATACAAGAGATTACACATTGTATGATTCAATCCCGTAGAGACAGAGTGCGGACTGGGGGCTGTCAGGGGCTGTGGGAGGGGTATGGGGAATGCCTTAATGGGTGTGGGCTTTCTGTGCAGGGTGATGGAGATGTTTTGGAGCTAGATGTAGGTGATGGTTGCACAACAGTTTGAAAGGCACTAGTGACTGTCCATTTTAAAATGGTTAATTGAATGCTTTTCACTTCAATAAAAGAGTGAGGCTAACACAGAAGGAGAGATCTTTTAACACGCGGGGCACATGAAGGTCCTCATTGTTTTCCTTCCTTGTGTTTAAGTAATCCTGCCTTTAGCGCACAGGCAGGAAATGGCTGGGTTGAGATAATGCCCAGGTAAACCAGGCTCAAAAATGGAGCCCAGTTCCCGCCAGGCATAGCGTTTTGCACAGAGTCGTGGAGACAGGTACTTATGCTTACCTTATCAGCTCTCGACCAGGCTATTGATTAGTTATATGTTTGCCTGTGTTATTAATAATGTATAGCTTGAAAAATCTATGTGCATTATAGTCTTTGATCTTGCTATGAATTTCAAAGCCAAAGATTCCATTTTCTTTTTCTTTCTCTCTTTTTTAATTTTCAAAGAAGTAGAGTGGACATAATTTTAAAAGTTTCTTTCCCATTTCTATTGAACTACTTCCTGCTGACCAGCAGTCATGTAATGAAATACACATGGATATGTGAGCTATATATACATAGTCACATATGCACGTATGCACATGTACATACATATATGCCCATAGATGCATGTGTGTACATATACAGATGTGCATACTTATAATCCAGGCTTATACTTGTACATGCACACACATATCTATATATATTCATACAGGCATAGGTATCTCCAGGAGAGAATTATAAGATACAAAGTGTTTAAGTCTACTATGTTTTAGAGGTAAGGAATATTTGAATATAAGACTTACTCATCTAGTAGATTAAAACAGAAATTAAAGACTTCAGAGCAAGGCAGGATCAAGGGCCCTCTTTTCATTGTTCTTTTATTGTTTATTGACTTCAAAAAGACTTCTTTAGTTTAAACTGACTTTAATGTCTCTTGAATGCTCTTTTGTAAAATGACTTTGAAAACTCTGGGATAATGTCTTCATTAAGTGGAGAAAAATCTTGGTAAAAATATAACTGTAACGTGGCTTTCATTAGAGTAGAAAGAGATAAAGCTTTGCTTAATTAATGTCTGTTTTCTCTCCGTTCAGAATTATAAGGAGAAAGGGGGCTGGAATTAGTGCTGATAAAAGCTTGAAGTAGACATTATAGCCCTGGAATGTTCTTTCCCCCTTCTTAGGGTTTAGCGGAATATGCTAGATGCAGCTGGGTGAGTAGGACTGAGATGTTATGCAGGGCCTGTCTTTTTACATATAAGATGTCTCTAAACCTACTGACACGAATCACCCCACTTTCTCTCTTGACTTCATTTTCTTACGTGTCTCTAACACCTATATAGAAGTCGATAATTCTTGGGGGTTGGTGTTTTCCTTTCTACTTAATCACTTCAAAACTCTGCCTTATTTTTCCTACTTGGTGAAGCAAAATTCACCTCTCTCAGAGTGTTGTTGTAACTGGCCTCTGGGAATGGCCCCGGCCTCTGGGAGGGGAGACATTCCTTTTATCCTCAGCCTTCACTCTTCTCTGCCTTTCTAGCTCTTTTAAGTTTTGCTTGTCTTTTCCAGAGAGCTGACTTGTTCCTTAAGCTTTGGAATGCTGTTCAAGATGGCCTTGTGCTTTTTATCCTTCATGTGGAGTCAAAGACTGGGCTCCAGCGCTGAGCCTCTGCCAGTGCTGTGTGCCTGTTGGTGAGGATTGCACCTGCTGGTTGATGCCGCCCTCCCAGTGCTATTGCGGTGGTGTAGGAGATCACCCTACAGGGTCCAAGCTGGCCTTCCGGATCTACCCTTTCGCCCCCACAGAGCGCATGAGTGTGGTTCCTGCAAGGGCCATCTCTTCATACATTCTCAACCCTCTTACAAGAGACTTCAAGCTCTTCCTTTTTTATAGCTGGACACTGACAGAAAGCATGATGATAAGTGCAAAAAAAAAAAGCACAAGAGTTGGGATAAGCAGACTTAGGTACAAATGCTCATTTTTGCTTCATACTCGCTAACGCACTAACAGAGCACTGAGTACGGAGCCTGCCTGAGTCTCAGTTTTCCCTTCCAGAAAGTGAGAATGGCTGTACTTATTTCACAGCACTGTGTTTGGATCAAATGTGGTCGAACAGAGTGCAGGAAAAATCCGTGTACCAGCTTTAGCAGCCCTCTGCAACCTACTCCTGCATGGCGACAGTTCTGCTCCAGCATCTCCTTTTTGGGCAGCTGACATTTGATGAAGCCCCTCCCCTTTTACCTGTTTTCTCCCAAGTTACATTCAGGAATGAAACTTGCAGTAGTGTGATGTCTTCCACCTATTGGTTCTGAACGACTTCACTTGGCTACGTCTACTGTGTCTTTCAATAGATGGAATAGATTAATTTTGTTTTAACATCTGTGTAGTCCTGCTGGCTTTATCCTTTGTGAATCCCCACACACTACTGAGTCCTAGATTTCTGGAGGCAGAAGTACTGTAAATACCTCGGGTTTTAAGTGGCGTGGATTCACTGCGGGTTTGTTATGTAAACCCTCAAGGATATTTATACCTTCTCCCGAGGAGGGTAATTGAGCCTCCAAACCACCCACCATGATTTCTCCCTGTAAAATATTTAAGGACTGGTACTGTAAAGACATTTCCCTTATACAATTTGTTTTCCAACTAGGAGCAGGAGAACAAGGAAAATGTAGCTCAGTGTAACATATAAAAACCAAACTCTTAACCTACAGAGGATGTCTCTTCACAATAGCGCTTGGAGAAGAGCTGAAGACACATAAAAAGGAGACCAGAGTTCTGGAATTGAGATGGCAGACTCCACAATGCATGGTGATGATGGTGTTATAAATCACACGTTGAATATTAGGCTAGTCTTTCCCTGGAAGCATATCATGGAGTGTGCAGAAGGACTTTTTGATAAAAGGGTCCAGTTAAGAGATGTGAAAAACCGAACAGTAACAGCATAGCAGGCTGCCAAGATACCTATTCTTTGTAGAAAGTGAAGAGGCTGTGCACTCAGCTTGTGCCAGGGAGAGTGGGACTAGACCTGCGAGTTTGTGTTTTCTGTTTTGGAGTTTGTAGAAGCATGGACGGGCATGTTTTCCTTTATAAGAACCCCCTCCAGGGCCTCAGCCAGGTGCGCTGATGCTGAGGGATGGTGATGACCCTCTGGTTGTTGGCTTAATAGATCTCAAATAAAGCTGTGTTAAGACCCAGTAAGATGGAAGTAGAATTCTCAGGAATTCTAATTGAGATGCGTACATTTTAGATTGCTGTATTATCAAAGGCAGAACGAGCTGCTATAACAAATAATCCCATACCTACGTGGTGACTCCAACATGGCCAAAGTTTACTTCTTACTTATGGAAACTCCAGAACTGCCGCTCTGGATCATCTCTTCCAAGCAGAGAGGCAGGAACCTGGGCGCTTTCTACCTTGTGGCTCTGCCATCTTCCACAGGCGGTGGCTACTGCTGCCTTCTTGTTGGTATCATACGAACCCAGTGAAAAAGGAAGAACACAAAGGTTGTGTTGGGGGCATTTTCAGGACCAAGCTTAGGTCTGACATATCTATGTGCTGCAGGAGGCCAGGACAGTAGTCCAGATAGGTGCCCAGGAAGAAGTAGAGTGCAGGGAGTCTTTGCCTTGGATCACTTTGGATTCCTAGCTGTTTTTGCACAAGGTTTTCAAGTGTTTGACCCTGTAAATAAGCAAAAGTAATTAGCTAAGCTCTTACCTATCTCTAACTCAGCCTCATGTGTATAACGAGACTCCATTGTTACTGTCCAGTGTGCTAGGTGCCCTTGTTACCTGCCACTACAGAGCTGAAAAAGATGACAGATACATCGCAGCAGTTGTGCCTGACCGTGTGGCAGATTCTAATCAAAGCAGAAATCTGCACCGGACTTCTTGGACTCCTTTTGCTTTCCTAAAGAAGAGACACAGCAAGGCTGGTGTTTTTCCTCCTCTTTTCTATCTACCCTGGATGCAGATTTGATGGTTTCAGATGCCAAAGTCTTCCTTCCTTGGCACAGCAAGCAAAATACCAAAGTCAAAGGAATGGCAGAGAGAATGGCCCCTGGCCAGTTTTAGCATCCAGTGACATTCAGCCATGTTTTATCATCCTGGACCTTCTTTTCCCTTCATGGTGGTTCATGATTCACCCGTGAACAGCTTGATGTAAATATGACAGTGTAAGAGGGATTCTGGAGAACCCTCAGAGGTGAGGAGTCTTTGGGAGTGCAGCAGGTGTGTCTCACCTTGACTGTCTTGATGAATATACATTATAATTTCTACTTCAAATGGGGGAACTTTTCAATGTAGTATTTCCAAGGAAGTTACCAATTATAACCTAGGAAGACTCTGTTTCCATTGAGATGATCTTTTTTCCTGTGATGGGTTGGACTGTGATGATCTCAGAGCTTCTCATCATGCAAGAAGTCTCTGAAGTGATATTTGTACTTTGTGCCTTTGCTACTGCTGTTGCCCTTTTCCCTCTGTGACTTTGTACTGCACCACATTTATATCACAGTAATTGCCTCATGGTATTTAAAAATCTTTATTTGGGCCACATTGGTGAGAAGATAAAAATACGTAGTCCTTGAACATCGTTGGGCCTGAATGAGGCTGGAGTTTATATCATGCACCATCATCCTCATGGAAATAATAATAACGATTATCCAGCCCAAGGAAATAGTGTAAACATCATTGTGCAGCAGACATCTGAACACATTAAAGAAGCTTTTAAAACACTTTATGTATCAATTTGTGATGTGGGTTTTATTTTTCTGTTCACTGAAACTATTCCAGATACCACTTATCAGGCGGGTTTTGATTCTACATATACTTCAAATGTTATAAAGGCACCCTTTTAGAAATGTTACATGATTTCATTTTTTCCACTTTATTCAATAAAGCCATTTGTTTGATTATTCCAACCAGCTATTAAAACACTAATTTGTACAGGTTGATTCTCAGGAGCCTCTGCTTGTAGTGGTCATAGGTTTGATGAAAAATCACAACTGAAAGGGGAGAAAGTAACTCTGTAAATATCCATCCTCTGTTTATATTTCACAAGAAAATCCCAACAACTCATAGGGGCCAATGCCAAGGGTTGGCAGTACATGGTCTTCGGATAGCTCACTGCATTGGCGATGAGGTTGCTAACAGGACCAGGGGGAGTGTGGTCACCCTCCTATTTCATAAGCCAAGACCAGGGAGTACCCAGTACTACCTATACCAAAGCAATCAATTCTGGAATCCTCTGTCCAATTTTGAATAACAGAAAACTTTGGGGTCTCGATTATTGTTTATGGAAGGAAAAATGCTGAAAGTTTAGGGTATTAATTTCTGTCATTAGAAACTGAGCAATGTGACTGATCTGTAAAGCACACATAATTTGGAATGTATGCCATTTAGCTTTGGTACACTGAAGGAAATTTTGACATCTTTTTATCACATAGGGCATCATCATAATGAACTGCAAGTCACAGTGGGGTTACTGGTCTACCCTCTTCTAGAACAGTGTACAGATCAGCACAAGAAAAAGCAAAATAAGGTCCTTGGCCGATTCTGACTGACTACCTCTTTTTGTGAAGCACTAAGAATTTTTTAAGTATTACACATTTCTTTGTGGCTGTGACACTGGGAATTGAACCTAGGGCCTGCACCCTGAGTTACATTCTCAGCACCTTTTTTACTTTTTATTTTGAAACAGTCTCACTAAGTTACTAAGTTGCCAACACTTAGCTAAGAACTTATGATCCTCCTGCCTCAGCCGCCCAGAGTGCTGATGTCACCAGTGTGTGTACCACCACACTTAGCTCTTTTTATATTTTTAATAGTCAAAAAACATTAAAAGACAGTTGGTAGTGCATAATATATGGAAACTACATGAAATTAAAATTAGTTTGTTCTGAAGGTTTCACTGAAACATTGATGTGTTGTCTGCAGCTGCTGTGGCATTACCATGGTCAAGGTGAGCAGTTGCAACACAGAAGGCCACAAAGCTGAAAGTACCTACTGTTGGGCCCTTAGAGGGCAGGGCTTTCCCGCTTGCCTGTGAAAGAGGCACTTCAGGTAGACTTGGGCCTCCCCTTCGCAGTGGAATGGAGACCGCTGGAATGTGGCCTTCGGTGCTGATACGAGTTTCATGGCCATTTAAAAAAATTGTTGCTCTTTCACATGTCCCAACTGCGACCCTTCTTGTGTCCCCCAGCACATGCCCAGGTCTCTTCAAGGTGAACAGAAGGTCGTAGGAGAAGGCACCATACCAAACCGTGGGTCCTCCGCAGTCTCCAGAGAGTCCCCTGTAAGGCCACAGAGCCTTGCGTGGCACCATGTGCCATGTCCTGGTGACATGGATAATGAGGGGAAAGTGGTCTCTCTTTTTCTCTTAATTCCTTTGAGGAAGTTCTGTTCAGAATGAATAGTCTTGAAATGTGTAATAAAGTTACCCATCAAGACCACTTTTACGGAGAGATTTAAATGTGATAATAAGAGTAAAAGAAAATGAAGTGACATTGAGGGCATCTTCTTTTATAACAGCTCTTGGTCTTGACTGTTAAGCACACTGTAAAATGACTTTTATACATTTATGGTTTGAATTGGTTCTGCTAAAATTTTAAGTGTTAACATTGTTCAAACTTCCATTACTAACACCTCTCCCACTGTTACAAAACAGTTTCATATTTGACATTTGGATCATACTAGCCTGGGACATTTTATAGGAAAGCTCTCACTTCATGCAGCAGGCAGGCTGTGCTTATTTTGAGTTTAGCACCTTTGTACAGGAGGCAAATGCATATGTTTACACATTTTACCTCAGTGCCTTCTCTAGCCTGGTCATCACGGAAGACGTTTGTGAGGATGGAGACAGCATCAATTGTAGGATTGGCTTTGGTAGAAAATAAGGCGAAATAAGGTTCCTTCCTTTTTAGATTTTTTTGTTTGCTATTCTGTAAAGCAGTTATTACTTAAACCATAGCCCACAACATTGTACCTTTGAGACACAGTGCCAGTGCCAGGCAAGCCACCCACTGAAAATATACAATTCATTGGTTGTTGGTATAGTCCCAGAGTTGGGTAACCACTGCCACATTCAACTTTACATCATTTTATTAACCCAGACAAAAAGCCCGCACCCCACAGTGGCCACATCCCGATCTCTTCCTCTCTAGTCTCTGGCAAGCGGTACTCTTTCTGCTTCTATGGACTTTCCCTCTGGGATATTTCCTCTACATGGAATCACACACTGTGTTCCTTTGTGACTGGCTTCTTTCACTGTCACAATTTCTTTCCCTATCATATTGTTTTCAGTAAGTACTGTGCCTTAATTCTCAGTCCCTTACTTATTATCTTTGTTCTAAATACAAAATTGGGAATCCTCTAAGTGTGTGTACAGAAATACTTTTCTTATTTAGGCATCTCTGCCTGAGTGGATTTATCTTTGCAGTCATTGCAGCACAGTGCTGGCATATCCCAGGCCTTCTACGAGTGTTTCTTGGGTATTGAAATGATGGAAAATGGTACTTTCTTGGGCCTTAACATCTTCAGAACAGCTGTGGGCACATGCAGAAGAAAGGTCAGGTCACTAATAGGCTATGTGCCAAGTTCCCCGCTTTAGAAATTACAACATGGGCCCATCCATGGTCCAGCTATCAAAAGCTCTGCAGTTTCCTGCTCTCCTCCATCACCCGCTCCCTGTGAAGGGGGTGGGGGGTGACTGTGTGCTGTTGGGCCTTTCCTTGCTTCCCCAGTTTGGCTGTAACAGCACTTTTTAAAAATATTGCTGTTGCTGAGATAGGAGCTTTTGGTAGATGGATAAACTGGAGTTTGTAAATATTTTGCTTACTCTTTCCCAGAGTTTCGGGGGCTAGAGTAAGGTGTTGCTTTGTTGAAAGTTGGTCCGTTATACAGTTTTGGCCTGTTTTGCCATGGCTGACTTTGGTTGAAGTAACCTGAACCATGATTCTCATCTTCACATAAAGAAGGATTGAAGAATGGACCTTATTGATTCATTAGATCATTGAGAAGAGCTGGGATTTGGACATACCGGGCTCTTCCTTTCCCTCACACCTCCCAGTGCATCTTCGCTAAGACTGTTGTTTCCTGGTTTGTCTAATATGGAAGTGTGTCGGGTGCTGTCGTTCTTGCCAAATCCAGGCGAAGTTTGGCTGCTAGACAGGTGGTGAATGTCCTGGATGGAGTGGGAGAGTTGGCTTCCATTATTATTTCAAGACCTGTCCCCCATTATCACAGAGGATGGAAAGTCTGCTTAAGTTATAAACTAGCTAATTGCTTCCTTAGTTGAAGACCTAAATGAGTTTTAAAGCGAAATGCGTATCTCCAAGGGCGAAGTAGCCAGCACACAATAGGCGAGGGCTAAATAGCAAAGACTAATTTAGAAAAGAATCTCTCCCCCCCCTTCCTTCCTTCTCCCCTCCCGTCCTTCTCCGTTTCCTCTCCCCTTTCCCCACCCCCTTCCTTCACTCCTCTCTTCCTTCCTCCTCTCTTCTCTCCTTCTGTCAGTTGCTTTTCTCTTTTTTCCTTTTTTCCTCGAACCATTATAAATATGATGGGGTTGTGTCTGTGGGCTTTTGCTGGGAATTAAATTAATTATTTATACATTTAACACAATCTTGAATTACTAGGTGATCATCTAAGGCACTCAAAGGTAAGAGCCCTTGAAAGCAATATCCAAGCATAGATATTCCATAGCACGTCTTACAATCTAAATATTGCTTTTAGTGTAATCGAAGCAGCAAGAGTAGTCACAGCAGTTGATGGACTATTTTTCAAATTGATTTCAAAAATGTATTTAAGGGGATGATCTTCTAGTCTAGATTACCTATTGATTTTTAATATGAAAAGCTCATTATGTAAGCAGTAACTGCATATAAAAACCTAGCAAACCTTTGCATAAATCCTTTAATTGAATTTCCAGTGCCTGTGGTTCTACTTTTTTTTTAATTAAATCTATTTCTTTTTTTAAGTGTTACTGTGTAATTTGCATGCTGTGAAGTGGCCCTGTCCCAGATAAAGTGCCATTGATCCTTATTAAACCTCACCTCTGGGCTTGCTTAAAACTAACTGGAAAAATTAAAGTGTTCATGCCGCAATGCACTTACAGCTTGTGTGATAGGATTATGGAAAAAATAATAAAACTAATTTCCAGGAGAGAATTTATAATGTGAGATTTTATTTTTTTCAATTTGATAATTAATAGTGAAATCATATCATATATATAAATCATATTTTAGCCTATAAACTGGAATGGCAATTAGGAAAGATAATATATACTTGATGTAAAACCATCATGTTATGTGTGATAATCTTTTAGCACTTTAATTTTTTAATTGTGGAAGGAAAGGATTATGAATTCAAGTCAAACACATTAAACCATGGATTTCATTGGAAAAATCTGATTCTTTTACTATGCACTATATTAGATTTTTAATATTAGTGTGAGGAAGTATAAAAGATATGGAAAAAGATATTCCGGTTATGTTCGTGCTAAAGTGTATGTGTTAGAATTACCAGGGGAAGGAAAAATATAAAAGCTGCAATAGGTTTTTCTATTTTTTAATACCTAACATTTGTTATTTTAAAAGCAATAAAATCCCCTAAAGAAATATTCATAATCAATAAGAACAGAAAATATGGAATATATTAACTGAGTTATAAAAATGTTTGTAGTATAGCACAAAATGAAAAACACAGCAAGTTATGTATGGTTTAAAGTGTAATCAATTTTGAGGTTGTATACAAGGATATAAATGATAAACACAAGCAGTAGCATTTTTAGTAAAGGCTGTTACAAAATTCTGTATTTATGGCCTATTCCATTCTTTTTATAGCTCATTAATGTAGAAAACAAACACAGTGTTTCCATCTTCTCAGACAGCTTAAAATTCCCTTAAATGATATTTTTAAATGGAAATGCTGAGCCCTTTTGATCTGCTTCTTCCGTAAGCACGTGTTAGGTCGAATGGGTATATGTACCTCACCAGGGTTCTTTTCAGACTCTGGAAAGCAAGTGATAATAATGACGTACTGCCCTCCTTCCACAAAGCAGGGCCACAGCTCGCGTTTTCATAGACAGTTTCATAGCATTCCGCTGCCCAACCCTGCGTGCCACCCCACCCCAAGGATGGCCTTCCCTCCTTCGGAAGCTGCATTAATTCTTCCGGGCCACAAGGGGGCTGTTGAGTTACTGGTTCACTGCCCTGGCTGGCAGGAGAGAGTTGTAAAGCTGGTTCCAAAGGTGCTTGATTTCCTGTGGTGCTTATGAATATGCATATGACACGTGCTCAGCAATCTAGCAGTTCAAATTAGACAGCTGGTTCCAGCGTTAAGGTGTTTTTGGTTTTTTTGTGTGTGTGTTTTTTCTTTTTTCTTTTTGGCTGTTATTTCTTTCTTTTCCCCTTCCCTTGAACAAGACCTTTCTGAGTAAGCTGAATGTGTCATGCAGTTTTATTAATTTATTTCCAGTATTTAATTTGGTTTTGATATTTGCATCATGGCCCCTTCTCTTCTTTCATTTTTCCAATACTGTAGAAGTCACGGGAGTGTCAGCATCAACATGGCATATTCCTGTGGCTGCAGGAGTTACATACAGACTTGGTTATTGGCCTTCCTAAAATATAAGTAGGGCTTAGCAATGCTCTGTCTGTTTCCCATAATGTAGGGATATTTAGACAGGAAAAACCATCTTACTAAATAGGGTGAAGTCGTCCTTCTCTCTATCTGGATGGACGCATACTCCAGCACCACCTAGCTTCATCTGTGCATCTACCTGTCCATCATCCACCTCTGCATCTGTCCGCAGATTCATCTACCCATCACTCCCTCCATCCATTCAGTGTGTGTTGAGTAGCTATTATTTGTCAAGCACCACTTCAAATAGCACACATATGAATATGAATTTGGATCAGTCACTGACTTCCAGGATCTTCCACCTAAGGAGAAAAATAAAGACATATGTCAGTAATTTTAATAGGAAAGAACCAAAGACCTAAGTCAGCCTGGGGGAAGACTGGATACAGGGAGTCATTCATTATAATAATGAAAGCTTTTTATTTAACATATGACTATTGCTTATTTATGCTTTACAATTTACAAGGTAACATTATTGGAAGTAAATAACAATACTCGGTGCGGTGTATTTATTTATTTTTTATTTTTTATTTTTTTATTTTTTGCGGTACTGGGGATCGAACTCAGGACCCTGTGCTTGCTAGGCAAGCGCTTATTCCACTGAGCTATATCCCCAGCCCCTCGGTGCGGTGTAAATGGTGGTATCAGAACAGAGTCCCTTTGTGGAATGGCAGCGTGAACAAAATAGCTTCCAGAGTGAAACTGGAGATAAACACGTACCATCGCCTGGAATAGATTGGCATTTGGTCTAGTTGCCTCTGGAGAGTCGTGTAGTCATGGTCATAGGGAGGGTCCACAAGGAGATCCACCTATAAAATGTGGGCAGTCATCTGCAAGTTGGGATCAGGGGACAGAGTACGTGTGCTGGGGATTGGACAGCGGTGACAGCCAGGATTTGAAGAGTTCCCCAAGCCAAGATTCATGAGCCACAGCAGAACTGAAAGCCAGGCTGGGCTTGGCACACATTAGAACACTCCAGTAATGCTGACCCAATTGAACCATCGTGTTCGCTAACCTTTTTCCCCAAGACAGGGTAGCCAATGGTGATAGCAGCAGAACCTGTAAAAGGCAAGGGAACCAGGAAGTGAAAAATGAGATTCTCCTGGCTTTAGATCCCAGAGACTGAGGCTGCCTTATCATCTAAACGGACATTCCTTCTTCAGGCCAATCTGAATAACTTGTCCAATCTGGATAAGTTACAGAATTCAATTCAATCCTGTGGAGTATCAAAATTAATGAACTTTACGGAGTTTCACTGATCACTATGATAGTCATAAGCCGTGTGTGGCTATTTAAATGTAAATTAATTACAATTAAAAATTCAGTTGCTCAAACATACCAGCCACATTTCAAATGCTTGATAGCCACATATGGACGGTGGCCACCGTATATACAGTGCTGATAGACCATCTTTACCAGTAGTAGAATGCTCCATGGGATACCACAGTTCTAAAGTTTCTAGTCTTCAAGGTGTGAAGTATGATCTATTGGGGTTCCAAGAGAAAACATTAAATCCTTTATCCATCACACTCTCTTACTATTAAATAGCACACTAATTGGGCGGCAGGTACTGTTTTAAATGCTTTGCTTGTATTTACGTGCATTCTCTCAAATGTCCTATGAGTTGGTGCTATTATTACCCATATTTCACAGATGAGGAAACAGGTGCAGTGAGCAAAGAGGCAGAGGAGCTGGAATTCCAACTCAGGTAGTCCAGTTCCAGGGCCCTCTGTGCTAAATGGCTGCGTATTACCCCTCAATGAAAACATATTACTGAGAATACTGCACAGAGGCATTGACATGGGTACCGTCTTGAGTCCTTTCAGGGCCATGAAGCGTTTATGATATACAAGGCATTCTAAGTTCTGGCTGGATTTTTCTCCAGGTGGATGGTCTGTGGTGGACTGTAGCTTTTGCAAATGTATTGTGTTTGTGCTCAGTTCAATGGGTTGAGACATTTGTTTACCTGGTTTCAACTAAAGTAGCCCTCACAAAATGAACAAAAGGTCTAGAAAGATTTCTGTAGAGACCAGTGTTTGAAGATAGAACTTAGATTGCAAACACAAGCAAAGAATAAGAAAAGGGAAGGTCTGATGCTTCATCTATTTGTCATATGAGCCCTTCATTTGCTATGAGATAAGCACAGTAGGCATTTGGCTAGAATTTAGAAGTCAGTCAAAAAAAAATCTGAAGTAGCAAAGTGAAATGTGAAATTGCATGCACTATTTTTAAAGACGAATATCACTGTAATCCCATACAATGCCTGGAGATAATGGCTAATAAAAATAATTCCAGTTCTTAATTTATAAACAAACACCTGTGGGGTGAATGCCCTTAATTTTTTTTTTTAACTGATGAAAGTGCATAACTAAGGACAGCCTGTCTCCTGAAGGATTTTAAATAGTCTATTGCCTATTCTTGTCTTGCTTTTCACTGTTCAAGTGCGATCCTAATCAGCTTCTTCTCCTACTAGGAGAAAGACATTCTTTCAACAGAGTTGAAAATCTCAAAGTGGAGGAGTTCAGAAGGAAAAGCGACTCATTGACTGAGAGAGTCATGGCATGAAGAATGAACTTTTGAAGGAACCTTCCCAGGTTTTGCCTTTGTTTACTTATTAACCCTGGAGTAATGGCTATCCCCCAACTCCACCTCTTCATTTGAAGGTTTTTAAAGTTTTGGGAAACACATCTTGATATCTCCATGTAAGTAAACTGAGAACCATTGATGGAATTCTGAGAAATTGCAAAGGCAGGCAGCTTTTCCAGCAGCATTCCAGCCATATCCACCAGATGTTTTTCAAGAATGCCAAGTCCTTTTGCTTAGGAAAGGGAAGTGGGTGGTGTGTGTGTGTGTGTGTGTGTGTGCGTGCGCGCGCACAGTGGAGGTGATAAGAAAGCTGTATTTGTACAAGCAGTGCACATGTAATATGTGTCTGTGAACATTTTGTATCTAGCCTTTTGGGATTGAAGCTTTAAAACAAAATACAAAATTTTTTATGTGGAAAGATAGCTCTGCTGACCCACAGATTTCCTGTCTCACATCCAGCTTTGTGTCAAGGTACCCAAAATCTGCATTTCTGGTATGTTTCATTTTTGTATATATTCCAAGGGCTTTAAAAAATTTACTTCTATGTAATGTGTAGGACACCCTTATCACCATAGACGTTCTAGGAAACAGATGTAATAGGTGGATATTGTATATCTGTTGGTATGGAATGGTAGCTCCCATGGGTTTGTATCTCTTTGTGTCACAGTTCTGTGCTCCCCATTAGTGAAACAGAGTTGGAGGATATTCGCTTTTGTTTCTCCTGTCAATCAAGTAGCTATACATTTTCAAACAGTAACTAATAGTTTTGAGTATTTTTTCCTGTGTTAAGTGCTTCTCATTGGCTATTGTTATTGTCACTATTATTATGATTCTCCTGGTCTGGGTTTAAGGAACTGAGGTTCAGAGAAGTGATGTGATTAGCAGGGTGTTATATAGCTAGTAAATAGCAGAGCATTCACTGGTACCAAGACCATCTTCCAGGACTGCGTGCTGTTAGAGTCAGTGGTATGATGCAGAACATATGTTTCATTTTCCTTGGGAAGGACTCACCTTATTCATGTGTTTGCTTGTGTCTAGCAAGAGTGCCAGGCCTATAAAAGGCACACGATGCAATCTGTTTAAAAAGGAAGACATGGTGAGAAGCAGTCATACTGTTCCTAGAGGTGGAATAGCGGTGGGCATGTGACTGCAGACAGTGAAGTGCATACATACGGGGCCCTGCTGTGTGGGAAGGAGTCTTGAATGGCCCCCTGGGTGCCAGTGGCTCCTGCAGCTTGCCCTTCCTTGCCCTGAAAGTTGTGTCCAATTTTGCAAAACCAACTTGGAGATGCTTCTTTCCATGTCAGTCAGTGTCTGACTCCTTCATTTTCAGCCCCTCAGATGTAAAAGATACTTTGGCTTTTGGGATTTAGTTTGAAGGTCATTTGAAAAACACTCTATGTTTCCTCTTTGAAATGGATTTATCCTCAAAGAATTGGACATCACGTTCTGGGAAGGACACCACCTTCCAGGGGACCACGGCCCTGGCTTCCTGGACACCAGTCACCAAAAGCTGGAAGACTTTTCAAACGCTTTCTTTTCTGTCCTCATCTGGGCAGATTTCTTTCTTTCTTTTTTTTGGTAGTTTCTTAATGGTCTTTAGCAAAGGAAGTAAGTGACACTGATCAGGGAAGGCGGGCAGTAAGATTTATAATGTATTTGTGCTAGCTGATTGCCAACAGAACCGGCCTTTCCCAGCGGTGCTGTACGCAGACTCGGAAAATCAATAGGGATTAACCTCTGACCTCCTTCACATACTTATACTGTGGCTGCATGGCTTACCAATATTTCATCTGTTTCACTTAGCTGCTGTTACTTACTCAATGTGTGGCCAATCTCACAAGATACTAATTAATTTTTTAAAGTGCAGCATCACTTGGAGCTGTGATAAAATATCCCACCTTTGGAAATCAAGGCCCTTCTGATTTATTTATTAAACTCACATTAATTAGCCTTAATTAAGCAAAAATGAGAAGAGACAGAGCTTACAATGCAAGGGTTTGCTTTGCTTACAACAACTCTCTTGTGATTAACAGCGGGGGACCCTTGTGGCTGTCACAGAGCAGGTGCCCCTGGTATGTGTTGGAAGATGGGCCCCTTTCAGGAAAATTACTAATCTTACTTTTCACACTCATATTATTTTTCCTGTTAATGGACACTTACACACACACACACACAGTCTTATAAAGAAGTGAACAAAATGTATTATTTTTTAAGTAATCAAAATTACCTTTAATGTATGACCTTTATGCATATGTACAATGTTTTGTGTAAACTGTGTGTGTGTGTGTATGTGTGTGAGTGATCTGCTCTTGTTACTGCCTGTGATGCAAAAGCAGCAAAATTTGCAGTAATATACTTTTTTACCTTTCTTTTTCATCTTTGGCATATATTAAAGGACTATGCATTTGCTTTAAAAATTGAAATTGCTGCAGATTTTCTTCATCTAAGACCCTTTTGTTCACAGATTTTTTTTTTTTTTTTTTTTTTTGCAAGTGTACCTATTCCCCAGAGTTTACTTACAGTTTGCTATTGATCCAGCAGCTGGTATTTGAATTGGTCGATGTACTCTGTAACTTGTTTAAAATATCCTACCTGAGCTATTAGTTTAAATAATGTATTCATAAATTGATTAATCATTACAGTAAGACTTATTAGCTGCATTTATATGTGCGTGTTATCTGCAATTGACTTGTAGTCTAATAATCACTCATACTTAAGCAGAAGTTTTTACATTACAGTTTAATAATTATCAAAGTGGAAAACAATAGCATTTGTATGTAGAAAGTAGGTGGGTACCAGGCTCTAAAGGCTGGACTCCCTAAGCAGGGTGCCACTTTCACTTTTCCTGAATAAAATTGGTCACTCCCTTTTGCAAAAGTGCAAAATAGGAAGTAGACCAGATTCTGTCAGCCTCGAGACAGTGATTGAGTTTGCTGTAGCTGCCCTGAGGTCAGGTTCTTAGAAAAGAGTAGGGATGGAGGGAGGAGACCTCCCTAAGGGGCTCTTGGTGTCTTTTACCAATTCCAGCCTTGTGGTGGGTTTGGGGTGGCCTTCCAATTCTTTTAGGGCAGTGGTGGTGAACCTGTGACACATGTGTTACGTGTTTTTCTTTAAAGACAAAAGACGTTAATGTATGAATTGGGGTTTGTTTGTTTCTTTAAACTAAAATCTCAGTATTCAGGTTTAATGGCAGCTTGGGTTGGTCTCTCAAAGGTTAGCCGTCACCGCTCTCCAGTGTGCTCACAGCACAAAGCTAGTGTACCTGCTTGGACACACTCTGTTCTGTCTTCCAGTGAGGCCAGCAAACACAGCACATGTAAGAAACAGTAGCAAAGGGAGGGAGGCTCTGTTGGAACCAAACTTGTGTCAGAAAACACCCTGGGACAAATGTCCCCAGACCTTCCACACAGCTTCCTGACCGGCTAGGGAGCAGTTTGGATCAATACAGATCTTAGGGCTACATGCACCACTTTTTTTTTTCCGTTTTGCTTGTTTTTGTTTTCTTGGATTCATGAACTATTTTTGGAGCATTTTAAGTTCACTGCTAAATTGTGTAGAGTGTAAAGGGTTCCCAAATACCCTCTGTCCCTGCACAAACAATTCCCCCTAGCTGCATGTACCCTAGGTCCAACTACATGTTGGTTAAAAACAATCTCTTGGGACACTGCCTGGCTGTGTCCTGTGTGATACCCTGCATGTTCCTGCCTTCCAACTTCGGGGTTTGTTATAGAAGTGAGGACCTGCCAGACTCTCCACTCCTACCTCCATGGGAGCCCACTCCCTTTCATACACCCATTTGGGCGGAAAGCCATTCTGCCTCACCACGTGATTGTTCTACTTCATAAATCCCCTTTTCAAACATTATTCAACAACCTGCTAAATTAATATATACTGTGTTCCTTTGGTAACAGCGAGGGGAGCCTGTCTCGCAGCGTGCATTTGTCCAGGTCTATGTTGCAAGAGCACTGCCCGCGGCGTGAAGGACATCTGCTCACAAGCGAGCAATTGTGCTTCCGATTCAGGGCAGTGCCTTCGCCTGGATGTTGGCTCCAGATGAAAGACAGATTGCCGTGGAGCTGCATTTCCAAGGACCCCTCTCCCCAGCATGGGGCTTCATACATTATTGAGAGCAAACCTACTTTCCTCCACCCCTCCTCCACGCACTTATTTTGCCAACCTTATTCAGAATGTCAGCATGGATCACTTTTCTACAAAGGCATAAAGGGCCAGCCAGGAAGCTTCGGCAGATAAATTATTTACAGTGTTTAATTATCATCACACAGATTTATTAAACTTCTTGGTTACCTAGGAGCCCGTGTAACTGCCAAAAAGAGTTTGCTAAACTTTGAATAGTAGACATTTTGTTAGGAAACAAACTCCCTGTGAGAGCTCTTACCATATACCTGGTGTCTGTGTGTGGGTGGTGGTGGTTGTTTGTGATGGTGGTGGTGACTGTGGTTCTGTGCCTGTAAATGTTTAACAACTGGCTCCCCTGGCGTGAGGTAGGGGGTGCATGCTGCTGATGGTGGTGCATCTAGCCATGCCCTCGCTGATTTCAAATTGCCAACACGAGCTCATTGAATGCAGAGCAGGAAAGAAATGTGCAGTACCGCACCATGATATATATATATGATTATATATACAATTATATATAATATATAAACACATACATCATAATATATATAATCATATATATATGTGTGTGTGTGTGTGTGTGTGTGTATATAAAATTTCTACTGCATAGGTCCAATGGATGTAAATAATCTCAAAAGTATAAATAACAGTTAAGTGTGAAGTTATCCTCAATAATAGACTTTTGAGTGTTTCTTATCTTTGTCTTCATATAGTTTATTTAAACATAGGTTTATATAACTTAATGTTTAATAATGAGTGTATTCTGCAGCAAGCTCACAGGATTTTGGAAACCTCCACAGTAGGCTCTGTCAAGCCAGTTGAAGCTGGCTCCACACGCCACTGCATGCCCTTCAGTTGCACCTGGAAGTCCGAGGAAGTTCATCATGTCCCCCTAATTTGGGCTCACTCCTAACAGGGTAACCCTGCATGGTTCTCCACAGGGGTGTGAGCAGCCAGCTGGCGTGCTGCTAAGTATCCTCGACAGCAAGCAGACACATGTACCCTGCTTGGTACATCCCAGACAATTCTGTTGTACTGATACTAAGGACAACAGTATTTTGCCGGGAGCAATAACGAGATGATTCTCTAACAACAGCATGATGACACCAGACTATGTTTTGCAATTTTCTTTAATATTTATGCTGGATAAATAATTTATCCCTTTTTTCAGTTTTTTTTCTTTCTCTTTTTTTTTTCATCTTGAGCATGTTGATATAGACAGGTGCTCAGTTTCCCTGAATGACTAAAGAAAGGAGTTCATAATTTTCCTCCCTGAAAAAGCAGGTGCATCAGCAGAGCTGCACCTCTGAGAATTGTTTTCACAGTGTGGTAGCCCATCTACTAATATGAACTAATGAGATCTATTAAAGAATCAGCCCCACATTTGAAGGGAGTCACTTATGAATGTTGTATCTTTGCATGGTGTCCTTACCTCAAGACTGTTGTGCTCTGCTGAGGTCTGGGAACATTTGAAGTTGCGCCTCACCTGTTACCTATGTAGGACTAGTTGCAGATGCTCCTTCTAATTCAGATGTTTTGTGGACATTAAGAGTCACATCATCCTTTGGGGTGGAAGGTTTGTTCTGTTCATTGTAAGGTGTTCAGCTGCATCCATTAGATACCAGTGTACACACTTCTCCCTAGTAGGGATAATCAAAAAGTGTCTCTGGATATTAGTAAACATCTCCTGGGGTCAGAATTTCTCCTAGTTCCAAACCAGTGTTCTACACAGTTCTTACCACGTCAGGCATGTAGGAGAGCAGCAATTGAGATTGCTTTGTTGTTCTTAGCCTTCTGACTTTCAGAATCCGCCAGTCTAACTCTCTAACACTGGGACTGAGAATAAGATAGTCTTATCCAATATGCCACTTCCCAGGGCCTGGATGAACAGGAGAAAAGCAATGTTTATACTGTAGGACCACCGTCCCACACCCCTGAGCTCCGAAAGAGGTGCTTGGCTCTCTAGAATGGGTAAAGCAGGGACATTTGCTCTCTTGAGTCCAGACTATTGTTTGCTGTGGCCAAGGACTGGTTTTTGAGCTGTGGAGAGGTAGAGGTCTCATGGGGACTTGAGCTGTGTGCCCTTTTGAAGACCTGAGCTGTGTGCCCTTCTGAAGACTTAACTAGTTCCTGCTACATTTGTCTGGAGATGGAGAAACTGCATGACAGCTCTTTGTTCAGATGAAACTCTCTGTCCCATTGCACTTCAATTTGGCATGGCCTTTGCAGTGAACCCAGAGGAGAATTTCAGGCTTGCTTTCTAAATGGTCCAGATCTTTTATCAGGAGCCATACGGGTTTGGTGCATTTCAGTTCTAAGTGGCACAGTTCATGTCCTCTTCCATGTAAAGGCCTTCTCCTGGACCATATCGTGTTTAACCTTCATGACATACCTGAGCCTCGTTTTTCAGACTCCAGAGGGCTGAGATGAGGCTTTTCCTGAGTTCTCTGCAAACATGAGATTCCCTGACTCTTGGTTGCTTCTGCCACTGGCATCTGTGAGCTGAGCCCAGCGATTCCTCTTTGCCTGCTGGGCCCTTTATCATCCCATGGCTGATCTGAGGGCCTTTGGAGCTGCTGTGGAGGGCAGCATTGTGATTCTGAGAGGTAGATGTAACCTTGGAGGCCCTTTATCATCCCATGGCTGATCTGAGGGCCTTTGGAGCTGCTGTGGAGGGCAGCATTGTGATTCTGAGAGGTAGATGTAACCTTGGAGGCAGGATCTGACTCAGGAACACCTGGGGTGTTCTTGAGGACCACTTAGGGTCTATGTGATTGCAGTTGATTTCAGCTCTTTAACTCTTTCTCTCCATATCTGCTAAATGAGTATAACGATACCCCAATGGTGGAATGATCAATTTAAAAGGATAAATGAAGGGCCTGGGTCACCTCTCTTGAAGGGTAAGCCTTCAGCAAATCACTCAGCTGTCACTGTTCTTTCGCCCTTACTGCCATTTAGGAATTCCCTCCCATGATGGCAGGATGCTGCCTGTGGGGCCTGCAACTGCCCAGTCTCTTCGGAGTGTCTAAACCCTACAGCAAGCAGTCTCTTTCAGAAACAGTTCTGGAGATCAATAGTTATCTGCTGGCCTCTCCCGCTGAGATGAGGTTTTATGCTTGTTACTAGCAGATCAATAGTGAAAGCAGATTCTGTTAGGTTTTCTACCGGAGTCATTAATCTCCCTCAGCCTCAGTTTCCCTATCTGTGAAGTGAGTCTAACCAGGATGATAATGAAGAGTTAGGTCAAGTGAGGTTGGCAGCCAGACACCCACTGCGGGTGACAATATGAGAACACATGTTCCTTCCACACCCTGGGTCAGCCTGGGTCACTCAGTGTGGAATAATGAACTGCCACAGGGAGGGTTCCTTCTCTCTGTGATTGGCCAGATATCTGAGTGGAAGCCTCACTCTGTGAACCTGCTAGTGTACATTTCAGTTTTTATGAAATGCCACTGGAAAGAAAACAATTGAAATATTAGTGATCTTTTTTTTTTTTGCTTCTAAGCACTTTTCTGGTGAAACTTAAATTTTCCATCCTCCCTGTAAAGGTTTCACATATATGCATGTGTATGCATGTATGCATATAGCATGCACTCTTAAGTGTTTGGGAATTTAAACTGAATTTGGACAAACCTTGTATTTCCAGAGTTCTATTTCTGTTTCTCTGTAACATCATAGTCTTGCTGTCCAGGGTAAAAGAATAGGATGGAAATGACTCATCCCAGAGCTGGGCCTGAGGAGGTAATGATTGGAAGGAGCCATTTTGCGTCGCTGGGATGGTTAAAAGGGACCTCAGAAATCCTCACAACATGTGGTCTGAAATCTGGGACCACCGTTATGGCTGGAACACTTGTCAAAAAAGCTGCTGATAACCAAAGGGTGGCTCGTCGATGTGGGTAACAGTTGGGGGAGTGGGGGCTGACAGATAGTGGGATGATTTTAATGTTTATATTCCACTGGGGTAAGCTCTAACAAAGACCCATCATTTCCCAGATAACCAATTCTTTTAAAAGAACATCTGTTGAAACTGGCAATTTACATTCTTCTTAAAATACAGAGCGACATAATTAACCCTCTGGGGAGACTAATATTAGTTTATTAGAGACAATTTCTAGTTCTGTTTATTTTTACGCTAAACGATTTGTTTAAATTGGGGGAAAATTTTTTTTAGTTGTAGTATGGTTGGCTTTATGTGGGGTGACCTCCCCTTAATCAGGAACACACAAGGTACATAACCAGGTGCTAAGACATGGTTCCAGTGATCGCTGACTGTGAACTCATCAAAGCATATTGAAAATGCCAGTATTGCTTGGCATTTGAATAACTCAGCACTGGAGTAATTTTCATGTGTAATGAGTCTATTTTACAATAACCTAATAAGTTATTAATATATGTATGTGTATGTTGACGTGGTCACCTTTGTCATCAACCATTGAGAGAATTCTGTGGATAGAATTCTCTTGTGCTTCCTGTAAATTTGTTTACACCTTTCACGAAGAGGTCATGAGCGCAGTTGTTTCCAGCACTGGGCTGAGTTTAGACTTCTGGCATTTGGTGGGCAGAAGAGAAAGAAGCCAGGGCATTTTGACATAGTGCAGAGACTGAAGAAGATCAGTGACCCTCTAATGGTTCCGTGGTCCTTTTTTGAATTTCAAGGCACCTACATACATGACCAGCCCTTGGGTCCTCAGTTCTTTGTCTTGTAGCAGACTAAGGTGGATTCAGCTTTCCCTGTGATAACGTGTAAAGGGGTGTCCCTTCTTCAGTGAACTTCTGCTTGTTCTCTCCAAGCTAGGCAGCCAAGCACTGAGCCTAGGAATGGCTCAGGGAACCTTCTCCATTACCATTTGCTCTTCTGCAAAACAGTGCTCATTAGCAAGAGCTCATAAAGTAAAACTAGCAATGTGCTCACCAGAAAGAGTCATCGTGGGCAACTTGGCTTGGCTCATTAGCTCCTGAACTGGCTCTGGGTGACCAGTCCAGCTTCCTTTCTTTCCACTTCTCTCCTTTGGCCAACTGTGTGCTCCAGCCAGGCTGAACTGAGCTCACCAGGCTGAGTCACCTGCACCAGCCTTGATCTCTTCCCCAGCCTGCCCCTCTACCTTGCTAACTTGATTGTTGGCAAACTGCTCTCCATCCTTCAAACCAGCTCTTGTGTCTTGGTGCTGTATTTCCCATGCAGCCTTCCCTAACTTTTACTCACCTACACAGTTAATCACCCCTCTCTGGTACTGTCCCAATGCCATAGATGCTACTGAATCATAACTTTACGGTTCCAGGGCCTCTTTCCCATTGGATGACTCATTCTTTGGCATGCCCATTTTCAACCCTCGTCTGACACCTAGTAGATGCCCAGTGAAAAGCTGTTGAATTTAATTTTCTGTCTTTTCTCATGGTGATGTGTACTTAAGATCAAATGGTGTTCATTGTCTTGTTCTCAACCTCAAAGAAGTATAAAAGGGTGTATTATGTATGTAGCAGGGTGAATACAAGATCTAATCAAACGGGATCTAGCTCTCACCTGGAGTTATTTGCAAACTGGAAGATGAGAGTTGAACTTGAAACCCCAGGAGAACATTTGATCTTAGAAAGCTACTTTGAATAATGCTATCATTGAGAACTGGGAGCAATAAATGCCGTTGGGGACCCAAGTCACCTCCATATATCCCACTCCTTTGTACTGGACTTTGCCTGCTTACCTTCCTCAAGATGCTCCCCTTGCTACATCTCATCACCTGGCTGTCTCTCTGGAACTGAAATGTTTTAAGGGTAGCAAGTGGTACTTAGCACTTGCAATGCACAACGGGAGTCGGAGGCACGGGTGCTCTTTGGGGTTCTCCTCTTAAGTTTCAGAGAGTTGGCATTCTCCTGGGAGGATTCCTGATCTCCTCTCGCATCGCAGCCTAATGGACACTTGGAAACTCAAAAGGTCCATGACACTGCAGCCTCAGTGACATTTGCACAGAGTGAAGCAGGTGGGTCCACTGGGCGACAATGTGCCCAATGGGTGAGGGGAAGGTTTGCTCTGTAGACCAGTAGGATGTGGACAAGAAATTCCAACCCAAGGGAAATTCTGTTATGAAGGAATGTCTTCTGAAGGGATGTGTGTGTGTATGTGTGTGTGTGTCCATGTATGTGTTCAAATTGAATATTTGTTTCTACTCTCCAGCCAGGGAGCAAGTTGGCCCTCAGTGACACTTTAGCAATCAAGCCCATTTCTATAACTCTATCCATGCCTTCTTCATCTGTATGTAGAACTCACTTCACAGTGTGTTGGAGTCAAGCATATTCAATAACCCATCCAGACTGGATTGATTACATATAGCACAGAGAGTACTAGCTCTTCTACATCTAGGATATGATAGTGAGCAACAGACAGGCTGTGCCCTTGGAGACCAAGCCCAGGGCCAGCCACTAGGAAGTACTCACAGAAGTTCTTTCGCTCCACTATCAAGAAAGAGTGGGTTGATGTTGAAAGTTTTTTGTATATTGGCTTAGAAAAATTTCACTATGTTGCTTGAATAATTTGCAATGACCTGCAAAGTTGTAATTCAGGAAGTCATTGATTCCAAGATTATATGGGTTATTATATCAAAATATGTTTCTTTCACCATTGGCAGACTTTGACAGGTTATCAGGGGCCTTATACCTGGTGTCCTGACTATTTGGCTGCCATGAGTATGGGAGTGCTAAGTACCCTTCATGCACATGTCCACTTCCCACATCCCTTATCCAGGACAGACACCAATGATCCAACCAAAATCTTTCCCAGTACTGTCTTCCAAGTAGTCACTACTAACTGCCTACAGTCAGCATGATAAGTAATCTCTATTTACCATCCTGGCAAAGTGACATTTTGGTGATAGCACTGTGGTTCTTCCTGCGGAAGCCACAGCAGTCCTTGTGCAGTAGGCACATCGTTGTGCACTGCACTCCCAGTTGTGTTCTGATGGTGGGCTCAGCCTTTCTCAGGAGAAAGCTTAGAAACCTTTGAGCCAATTATGAATTTAGGAATAATATGTGCTTTTTACTTTCATTGCCATCCTAGACTTGATGTTCACTGTTCAACCATAAGCTGGAGCCACATGAGAACATATTTTATAGTAAGAATCTATATATTATGACAGGTGGCAGGCACTGCTGAGTTCCACCAGCTGCCCTGCAATATAAGGCTTCATGGCAAGATCCATTTCAGTGGGTGTGGGTTTTGGTAGTAGAAAAATGGTCAAGCTTTACTTCATTGAGGTGTGCTTTGATTTTTATGCACATAGGTTTAGTAACACATCTGCCCTATTGAACTACCTGTCCACACATGTGAGTCACTGATGGATTGAAAGATCCCCTTTTGCAACACAGAGGAACGCATGCATTTGGTGATTCCATGACCCTACGATCCTAGTTGGGTTAACTGTTAAATATTTTTAAGGTGTTTAAGAATCACTACTTTTATAAATTATGAATATATGTTATTAAACCAAAAACGACAAGAGTAAACATAAGGCATACTTACATAGCATGTGTATGTTCATATATTTTATATATATATATATATATATATATATAGATATAGAAATGCAATACGTACCTCTTTTTCTGAGCACTTGCCATGCTCATTTATATAACATATATACAATATTATTGATGTAAAATATATAATATATAGCACTCTTTGTGAGTGATTTACATCCATTATCCCCTGACAGCTGTCCAGTCTCCATTTTTGAGATGAGAAAGCTTAGACACACAGAAAGTACATAATGAGGCCCCACATAGGTGATCATCGTGGGGAAGGATCAGACCCTTGGGGTTTCTGTTCTGACCTAGCACATGATATGTGATCACTGTAAACTTTCTTCCTTTTTGGCCGAGTTAATGGTGGCATTTCCTTGCTAACTAGAGCAAGGATTCCAGATTCATAATGAGAAGAGGACAGCAAATTTGGGGACCCAGGGCTTAGGGGAGGTTTACATCTCAAAGCCTTAGAGCAATGTCTTTCCTTTTGCATTTTGGATGGCTTAGTAAATAAATACAAACACAAAGCAAAAAAAGAAAAGAAAAGAAAAGAAAGAAAATAAAAACGGTGACAGAAAATTTATGTGCCCTTCTATTGCCAGCACCCCAGAGACCTTTGGATGCTGAGCCAAGAGGCTCCTGCCTCAGCCTCACACATGTCCTTTGATTGCAGTGACCCCATCTCCTGGGGTTGCAAGGTCCTAGCTTAATGGGCTGCACATCAGTAGCTGTTTGAGGAAAAGACATGTGAGGTTTGGCCATTGGTCCTTAAGTCAGCACATTGAGCTCTTGTCAATTAGCCCCTCCCCCCATCTTTATGGTATGGCCTTTACTGTAATTACAGTCAAGATCCTATAGCCACAGGAAGGTCTGTCAATTGAGTAAGAGGCTGATGTCCATTGCACAGTGACAGCCTGTTCCGAGGGTTTTAGGCCTGTCCTTAGAGAGGCTTGTTATTTCCTCCTAAGGTACTTTACCTCGACTCAGTTCACGGACATCAGATGAATGCAGATGTCCTATTCCATGCTGAACTGGGGCGGGGGATCATGCCCCTTGGACATGATGTACTGCAAAGTGAAGATGCTTCATTGATCTGGATTTTTAAACTAAAAATCTTTGTTTAATATGTGTCTTTGTGCTTTGAGGAAAAGATCTAGAAAGATGTAGAACAGACCATTGGGCTTTCCTCTTCGGGAGTGGGTTTTGGTAGTAGAAAAATGGTCAAGTTTTACTTTGGACTAATAGACACTTCTTTTTTCAGTGAGCATGAATTATGGTACTCTCATAATTTCAAATATTTGTTAGGTAAAAAAATGAAAATTGATAAGCTTATCTGGCTTACTGTGGGTGAGTTTGTCCATTTCCCTCTGAATCAAGCGTATCTCTGAGCAGCCTGACAGTTTGGAGCCCACAGCATGCTGGGTTCTTCCTTTGGTGACACCTTAGACTAATGGGACAAAGGCAAAGTGTGTCTTGATTGACTTTATGATCTCTATGTTCATGAGGTGAGATTATTTTAAACTGTGCGTTTGGGGCCATACCAATGGCATAGTTACTGAAACAGGACATGGGCGTTATGATAACTGGTTTGTGGCCATAAGTAGATCCCAGCACCTGGTGTTACTGTGTGTTTAATAAATGCTTATTTGATTGAGTCTTTGTGTTTGAGAGTCTCGCATTGTGGATTCTGAGCACTATCTTGTGGGACAGTATGAACTTTGAACTGTTGTCTCTGGTTTTCTCTCACACTGAGAGGCTGTGCTGTCCTACCTGAAAAGAGAAAAAAATTACACACACACAAACACACACGCGCGCGCGCACACACACACACACACACACACACAGGAGATAACCAGGATTTACCAAAAAAGAAAGAAGAAAAACCCATACTTTTAAGGGAATTTGATATTTTAAAAGAGATCATAAAGATTATCACTGTGAAGTAGGTTTTAAAAAAGACCTGTATGATTAGACTTCTTATCTTATAATTTGTGATCCCTTCTTATTGCTTGTACACTTCACACTGTGCAAGAAGGTGGGTCTGCCCACTGGAAGCGCGCTCCTAAACTACACCTGCCTCAACCCCAGAAGTCGTGCGACATGAGACCCTTTCTGCTGAGAAGCACGTATGGAGTGCGGTTGACGGCAGGGCACATACTGTAGAGACCCAGAAAGTGCCGCACACCTTTGCCTTAAAGAGAAATGTTAGACACTCAAATGTTAGTTTTTCTGGGTAAGAAAAATTCAGAAGGGACATGGTGTTGTTTTATTGATTCAGTAAAGGAGAGCAGTGGGGTTTGTTTATGGCGATTCCCTATTTTTTTTTTCTTAAATATGAACGCAGCTTTCTCTGCTGTCTCTCCTTCATTGGCATGGAGCGATAAGCACAATAATGATTAAGATTGAATATTATGAAGGCTAAAGGAATAACTCTGAGGACTTTTACTCTATTTAACTATATGAGGCTCCTTAATAGTTTGGCTTAAGGCAAAAATGATTTTATTCTAGTTTCATCCTTCTTCAGTCAATAATTAACTGACTTTGATTAAAACTGACTTTTCTTCAGCATAAAACCCATCCAGACCCTTTGTGTTTCCATGTGAAAAAAGGTTGCAGTGTCTACCTCTCAGCTCTTGAAGGTGCTGGGGGTGAGGGGGGACTCACCTGTCCCAGCATGTGAACTTGGCTTGGGGAGAGGGGCACAGGCGAGATCTGTTCTGTCTGGGTTTAATCCTGATGGAGGGATGCAGTCCTCCCGGGTGGGGCCAGGCCCTGGAGAAACCCCTGGCTGTCCACCAGCCCCTTCATAACACTTGTATTTTTCTTCTGACTCCTGCCTCATGTCTTTGCTTTCACCTTAACTAACCTTCCTCCATGGCCAAGTGAGGCTCCTGGGGATTTCCTGTCCTGACAGCAAGTGCTGGCGCCTCATCAGCTGCTTGCTGGGTCCAGGACGCTGGGCAAAGGGAGAACTACGGGCTCCTTCGCCAGGTCTGGTTCGAACCCTGCCCATATTGCATGGTAACATCTGTGCCTTCGACTCTCACCTCCTGCCTTAGGCTTCGCCAGGATCAATACCATGTCTTACTTTTTAATCTGTAGCTCCAGGAGCCAGCAGAAGACCTGACACCAGCTTGTGTGAAACAGATCACGTCACACATTTGTGAAAAATTGAGGTCAAGGCGGTGTAGTTGTCCTTTTGCCTGGATGCTAAGAACTCCCTTTCGTGCCGCGGGACCCTCCCTTACATTCCTTCTTTCTGTGCTATATATAGACATTCCTGATGTGGGCTGAGCGGGATTAAGTAATACCAAATGTTCCTTACTGTTTGGAGGCCTCACTGCTATGAGTCTTTTAAGAAAGAGGGAAGAGGGGATAGGGAAGAAGTAGCTCCAAAATTGGTTTCTGTGCCCCAGAAAAGAAAAACAAAGCCTAACCGTAAAACAAACAAAAAACAGGCAAGAATGGTTAAAAGCACATTTTGAGGCTGTTGGAGTATAATGCTGAAGAATGAGTGTATGTTAAACAGAGTGCAGCTTGGCGGTGTATAATTTGCCATCCCAGGTATGCTAGCACCTACAGCTAGTGTGGTGATGATGGTGCATACGACTGTGTAGTAGCAGAAGCAGGACTTTAAAATACAACAAAAAGTATGGATTGCTTGACATTTGCTCTGGGTGTTAAGTCTCCATCCCACTTGCCAAGATTAAATTGAATTGTTCCTGCTGCCTTTTGATTTTACCTTGCATAACATATAGGCAACATTTTGCATGTCTTCCTCCTTTCCTGTTTTGATTCCATCCTTTCTTTCTCTCTTCTGTTTTTTTTTTTTTTCCTCTTCTTGTTCTTATGCTGCACGATGCCTCATTGAATCGACCATGCTAGCATTTCACTACATCGAGCAAACGGCAGCAAGATGAGCCAGGCGCATGCTGTTGAAACACCTGGCCGAGACTGCGGCAGTGTCTTCCTGTGACCAGGAGTGGGTAGATGACTCACTGCCATTTACAAAGTGGGGGGCTCCACTTGGGTGTCATCTTGATTATTCCAAGCAGTCTTCCAGCTGGACTTGCTTTTTGGGAACACATGTATGTTTGTCCTAGAAGCCCCTGTAATATCATGTAATCCAAAAGCTTTTTTCTATGATGAATTATTCAGGCAATGTTTTCCAAAATTGTCATTGATCAGTACAGACCCAGAGAGCATGTACAACATCGCTTGTGCTGGCTCTGAGAAGTTCCAAAAGGAAGAATTCAGAGCCAGTATGTCTTTTCCTCTGAGCAGGAAAATAATGCAGGTAACGTACTCAAGTTTGCTTATATTTAGCCTGATTCAAACCCAGCCAGGAAAATAAGCTTAATCTTGCTGCATGGAGGCAGGGGAGACATTGTCAAGAGTTCATTGGAGAAGAATGTACTCTGGGACCAAGGGGGCAGCTGAAAGGGAGTAAGGGAGGTTCTGAATTAAGGCCCACAAAATTCTGAACTTTAAACACAAACACCCTCTGTACAACACACACACGCTTTTGTTTAAAAAAAACATAATGAAACAATTGTTGGCACTGTGCCTGTATATTGTAAAAAGGCAGACAAGTGGGTTCCAATCTCTCTGTTTGTGTAAACATTTTGGCATTATCTGTGAAAATCATCAGACAGAGAGCTGAGGTGACCACCTCCCACCTGCAGCGGTGGCATGCAGTGTCAGTGGAGTTGTAGATACCTCTGTGTGGAACCTAAAAGAATGAAAAGAAGAAGCTTCCTGCAAAAACGGTGCCACTGGCGTTCTGCCCAGCTTCACCTTCTGCCTGTACCTGGGCTGTGGTGCCACACCCCTCCCAGACACTGGCCTCCGTCACCTGGGATCTTCTGGCCAACTGAGTCCACATCAGTGGGGTAGGTGACATTGCAGGAAAGAGGGGCAGAAGAGCTGAAAACACCAGTCATTAAAAGTCCTCCTCCTCAGATGCTGATCCAGGCAAGAGGGGGCACCTGCCCCATACCACCAGGCGCTTACTGGCTGAAGTTTATGCAAAGGTTTGTGGGAGTGCAGGGCAGGGTCAGATCCCCTATGCAAAAGAAAGCCCGAGGGTTGCAGTTGGCTTCTCTGGAGGCTGCCACTATAACCCTGTTCCTATTTTTGTCCTCTTTCAAACAGGGACATTTCATATTTACCGGAGTTGTGTAGGGGGAGCTTTGCAGGGCCCGTTTGCCCTTCGCCCTCCAGTATCCCTCCTTTTCTTTAACAGCTTTATTGATGTATAATGCACCCACCATACAATTCATCCATTTAAAGCATACAATTCAGTGGCTTTTAGTGTATTCACAGAGTTGTGCATCCATCACCACAATCAATTTTAGGACATTTTCATTAGCCCTAGAAGACACCCTGTGCCCCTTAGACAGCACCCCAACCACTCCCCGCCCTCCAACTCTAGGCAACCACTAATCTACTTTCAGTCTCTATGGATTTGCCCATTCTGGACATTCCATAGAAATGAAATTATACATGGTCCTGTGCATCTGGTTTCTTTCATTTCACATGCTGCTTTTCAGAATTCATTCCTGTCACAACATATATCAGCTCTTCTTTTTATGACTAAATAATATTCTGTTCTATGAATATGTACCATTTTGTTTATCCATTCATCAGGTCATGGACATTTGGGTTATTTCTACTTTCTGGCTATTATGAATAATGCTGCTACAAGCATCTGCCTTCAAGTTTTAGAGTCAACTTCTATTTTCATTCCAGTATCCTTTTACCGCATGCCTTGGCAGTTTTGTCCCTGTCAGGGTGAGTGTCTTAAAATGTTTTGTTTCAGAAACAAGTCATTACAGGCAAAGCAGGCAGCTCTGGAACAGGGAACTGGAGTCCGTAGGTGACATTTGCACTCGGCAAGCGCTGAATGACCTTGTGTGCTATGGCTTAGCTTCTCTGTAGTGAAGAGGAAACACAGTGTAGGTTTTTGCCCCAGACCCCCCTACTTCTGGAGACAGCAAGAGATAAAATAGGTGCTTTCCAAGAAAGGAAGACGCTACCTTCCTTGGTTACTACAAGGCATTGGTATTGTTTGTATGATTAATGAGTCCACATTTGAAACATTTCCATTTAATGTATTTGAGCCTTCTAACAATATTGCCTTTCATGTGTTGCTGACTGTTTTTGAGATTTATGAGGCCTAACTTGCAAGCGATGTGTCTGGATTAAGGGAACCTGAGAATCTCTCTTTATGCTTGACCCAGGGAAACTCTGTAAGCTGCTTATCAGAGGTGCATGCTGGGACCCTGATGGGAAGATGGAATCCTCTGCTCCTTGGTAAAACCTGGAGTCTGCTCCTATTCCATCTCAGCTGACCTGCAATAAGAACATGGACCCCTCAGTTCCACTTGTATCGGCTCAATCTTCTGCTTTTGTAAATTTAGTATAAAAAACATATATGTTGCAATTCTTATTTTTCCCCATACTCCAAGTCTTCAGCTTTGATTTCACAGTAACTCCTGACTGTAAAAAATAAGTTTGCTCCAGGTGATTTGGCTATACTAAATGCACTTACAGTTTCAAGAACAGCAATGCAAGTTTTTATTTTCCATTCAGTAACACGGTTTTTGTGCCGCATTTCTTGTGTTCTCATTTTTAAAACTGAAAGAAAAGTTCTATACCATTAAAATTAGACATCTCTTTAAAATATCCTAACGTCCAAAAACACTTACTTATGTCTTTGCATTGTTTTGCCACCAGGGGGCATTGTGGTTTGACTGTCCATTTAAGCAGCCTGCATTCTATCAGTTTACCCAGAAAATAGAAGGCCTGGGAGTATTTCGATTCCTTCCAAGAAGGAATCATATCTGGAAGAGAACAGATGTCGATTCTTTTTCCTCACTAGCAAACGGTAGTGTTGTCAAATTTGCTAAACTTAGCCAGTTGAAGATTAACATGCAATATATAATATACATGTGCCTAAGTGTACAATAAATAGTAAATCACATTTTTATGCTTTCTCTGAACTTGGAAGCTGCAAGTTATTTTTTTTATTCCTGGGTGTGATGAAATAAATAACCTTCAAATACATTTTCAAGATGTCAGTCAGGAAAAAAAAAAGTGCTTGGCAAGTGGGTTTGATAGATTCTTTCATGATTAATTCTCCTGTTAAGTTTTAATGATATAAAGCTAGAAATTGTAAAACTAAGTATGGTAAATAAGTAACTGAAATACCAGGTATATAAAGATGCATCTGTGGAAAAAGTGAAATAAAATATTCTCTAGGATGTATTAGGAAGAATCTCTTTAGCAAATCTAGAGAATAAAGGATCCCAATTAGGGGAAAAACTTTAAGAACATTCAACTAGAGTCTTTTAAAGTGAAAATCCTATGAGGAAGGTACTCTCTAAGATTCACATGCAAATTAAACTATTTCATGGGCCAATTTCATTAGGAAGGCTGATCTCTTGGAGTGCATTTGTCCATTTCAGATTTTTAAGAATCCTTGTATGAATCTTCTGACATTTCTCGGTATCTCCTCTCAGGGTACCTCCAGGACTCACAGCGCATGGATGTGCTTTGCCACTTTCTGTTTTAAAAATGCTCGGAGTACTGGCTTGTCCCAAAAGTGGGAATCGTGATGATCACATTTTGGCAACACTATCTTTTTTTGTTGCTGTTCCTGAAGCACCAAGAATTTATGAAGTATGACCTGCTTTATCCTGAACACATCTCTGTGAATCAGGGAGGCTGGAAGGATTAATTCTAGCTTCCAAATAGCCAAAGCCAGGCTTGGCACCCGGACACATGAAACCTCCCCGTCTGCGGGTAGATCAGAGTGTATGTGTTCATGCTTGGGGGCCCCTGTGGTAGGCAAGGCTGGGGACTGACTTTCTAAAGCCTCTCAACTTAGTTCCTAAACTGAGCAGTTTTTGAAACCAAGCATACATTAATTCATATGAACAATGACTAGGAAGACTTGCAGTAAGAAGAATGTGTAAATGGATATATTGTTTGTATATGCTTTTGTGCCCAAAAGGAGATTAATGGTGTGTTTAGCACAATCCCTTCCCCTCCACTCTTTTTGTTCATGAATTTTTCTGAGCCCCCAAAGCACAATAGGTCTGGAACATTCACACCAGGCAGCCCCCTCTTTTCATAACTTCAAAACTAAAGATCTTTTAAATACACAGAACTTATTTTTGAAAGCTGTGGCCCATCCCAAATGAATTCCCGGTGTCAGCCTCCAAAATGCCTGGAGTGAGAAAACAGAGAATATTGTTCTCTTCTGTTTACATTATTTCATGCCGAGGCAACACACTTGCCAAGTGTTGGAAGCAGCCCCTGGCTGGACAATGCCTTATCTAACTAGCCTAGTTTCTAGAAGGAAGTCAGGGCCCACCAGGCCTTCCCGGTGGTACTCAGATCACTCCTGAGTTGGAAATGACTAGAAAAATAAAGCTAATCTATTTCCCCTCAAAATCATCACACTCATTTAAGGACTAGAGCATAGATTTAACCTAGGCATCCAGTCAGCCTGGTCCATTGCCAGATGCTCCAAACGTTTGTTGTTGGGTAACAGAGAGCATTGGGCTGCCTCTTGGGACCAAGTGGCCTCACCAAAAGCTAAGGCTTCTTGCTTGCTGTAGCCCGACGAAGTTGCTAGGAATTGTTGTCAGCAACACTCTTGGTCCCAGCGCTGGCTGCAGCTCTGAACTCCTGTGAGTGCGCTGAGCATGCAGGCTGCAGGCTGGAAGAAACTCCAAGCATTTGGCCAGGAAGGGCCAACAGATTCCAGCTGGCCCACGCACTACGCTCTGAAAATTACTCAGATGAACTGATTTCGTAGAGAGAGTGGGTGGAGAGGACTCCAGGGCCACGGAGGAAGATTCAGCCTTGCTGTCCTTAATCATGAGCAGTGTGATTTGGAGAGAGAAGCTGGAGTTGGCTCTGCAGAGCACATTTCCTTGGCTGAGCTCCAGAGGGGAGAGATGATCCAGTGGGAAGGCACGCCATACTAGTCAGCCTTGTAGACCCCTCACAGCCCTGGGTCTGCCTGAGTATCACTGTGGTCCGGGCCCAAGAGACACCGGCTGGGCCTTCTGGGGCACCTGGAGAGGACACGCACAACAGGCTTCAAGTTTGGGGATAGTGGCTTCTGTGCACCTGGAAGACTGCTTGAGAACGCAGAGGCATCCCTCCAAACATAACTTGGCTTCCCCCAGGTCCCTGTGGACGGCCGGGCTGAGTTCGCTTGGCCCCCTGCCCTAGTGCGTTCTTGGCACATGTTGACTTTCTGTATCGCTTTTGCCTCAGAAACAAATCTGGTCAGTGACTTAGCCTCTCTATCAAATGAAGAGGAGCACTTGTGTGTGCACAGGGTTTTATTTAACCCAAGAAATAGAAGAAAGCATGTTCTCTCTTGATTCCTTCCACCTCCAAGAGTCACATACAGACTGCCCCAAAATGCAGTCACCAACGCAAGTGCTTACTGGCCGGTGAGTGACCCTGGCTAGGCCCCTTTCCCACCCCTGCCTCACGCCTGGATCCAGTAACACTGCGTCCCCTCAGTGGGACAAGCTCTTGGCTCCTGTTAGACATTCTGTGCTGATTAATTATGACTTTTTAGAGTACATTTCCTGAGAAACCTGAGTTCTTTTCAGGCTCCTGCCCCATCTAATCTGTGCTAGTGCTGTGAACACGGAAGAAGCAGGATCTTTCTGGAAAGGGCAAGATTATCACGAATACATTGATAGATATGGACAGCGCTCTCGTATTCAGTCAGCCAGCAGAGAATAAACGTGGAGTCAGAACCAGGAGTACGTAACCACATGAGCGTTTTTTCTGTATGTGATGATGATTTTTTTAAAAGACAAGATTTAACAGTAATATATGAATACAATTTATTTTTTTGGACAAGCATCCTGTATTAGATTTCACATTCAAAATATAAATTGTGCTTATTAAAGATTGATGTTTATTTTAAGCAGCTGACCCTAAGACATAAGAATAAAAAGGAGAAACAAACCAAACGTGTTACTGCCAAGTGATAGGATATTCTAGTTTATTTCTCACAGATATTGTACAGCTTTGGCATTTCTGGGGAATACTTTGGAATACTTCTGGTGTGGTCAGCCCATAAAAAGCTGTCCATATTTCTTATGTTTGGAAACTACATGCAGACAAGCCCCTGGCATGTTGCGAGGAAGCAGCACTCGTCAGTGTCACACACAGGCCGCTGCCACGCCTGGCGTGGCTGCATCCGTGTCTTGGTCCTGCCTCTCACAAAGCAGCGTGCTGCCCTTTGCCCTGTGCCCCTCACTGTGTGGGGCGTGTTGAGAGATGGGGGAAAGGAATCTTTCTGTGTCAGTCTGTGCAGACACAGCCTGGAGGGGGAGCAGCTCTCAGGGTCCACTCTGATTGCTCAGGCTTGGAAGCACCTCTGGTTTCGGACCTGTTTCGTCTGAAGAAAAGGAACGTTGCACCTTGCGGTGCAGCTAACTGCTGTGCAGAATGGGCTGGGCCAGCCTGCTTTGAAACCTAAGTGTCTCTGTTCTGGAATTCACACCCAGCGCCTAGTCTAGGCTCTCCTTCTCTGTCTCCCCCCCATCTCAAAAATGACAGCAAATAATTCAGAGCGCAATAATGTTGCTCATCTCCTGTAAAACACTGAAAGCGGACCATCTGCTGCATGTCCAGGGAGCTGAGGAAAAGCTGATGATCTGGCACAGGAGCTGGACAGAGCAGGAAAGCTGCACGCCAGGCACTGGCTGCACATCTGTGTGCTGGGACTGCGGAGGTCACTCCTCAGGGCTGGGCTCGCTGCTCTTCTGCCCCGAGTCAGAGGCTGAATGCTGCTCCTCAACTCCTTTGTCCTTCTCAAACCCATCAACTCTTTTCAGGAGCACAGATATTTAATTATCTTCCGCTGTTACATCTGGAACAAAGATCAGCTGGCTGTGTTCAAAAGCTTTTCCCTCTCTAGGAAAATAAGGCGGGACTTCTGCCAGCAGGATCTTATGTTAATGGGTGTGTGTGCGTGTGCATGCATGCGTGCGTGCGTGCGTGTGTGTGCACACACGCCTGTATGCACTCTGTATCCAGTGTGCAAGGAAGACTCTCACATCGACCTGGTGCTCAGCAGTAACAAAGCTCTTAAGTTACTATTCCAAGCTTAATACTTCCTAGCCATTTCAGCACATTTAGCTGTTACCTGTGCTCTAGCTGCTGTCTAGATCAGTTATGTACAAGGTCAGAAACACTCTAGACTGATGTGCAGCTGCACCAAGCTCCAGATCCTGCATGCAGGGATAATCACCTTGGCAGTGGGAAAATCGGTCCAATAGGAATATTTACACTACGGCGGTCGGTCGGCAAAACCTACCAATCAGGTCCTGAATGTTTAGTGGAGGGGGTGGGTTTTTTCACTAAATTGTTTTGTTTATGTTGTCTTGACTTTGACACTGATTGTAATATTAATAATGTAGATTAAATTGAATAATGTACTTGCATCTATTACATTATGAATAGTATAACTAATTGAATTAAAACAAGGAATTATTCAACTCAGTGTTTCAGGTAACAAATCATTCATTTTGCCAAAGAAGTTGCCTCTGCCCCTGGTGAGTGAGTGAGGTAGTGACATGTCTGCCTGTCCTCATTCCTCTGCTGTCATCTTCCGTGATAAACTTCAGTCCCGTGCAATACTTGGGGCCATCCTTTCTTCTCAGCCAGCATCATCACTTAGCTGTGGATACAAAGGTTTGGCACCAGCCAATGAAAGAATTCAGGGACAACCAGTTGGCTGTGTTGAACTTATAATAAAATAATATGGCATTTTAAAGTGTATAAAGTATGTGCTACACTTGCTTTATATCAGTAAAGTATATGATGTACATGTTAGCATGTGTACGCACACAAAGCCACTTTTGGAGAGCCAGTTGTGAAACATGTACCAGAATAATGGATTTGCAGGGTTATAGCTCAGGGGTAGATCATTTGACTGCAGAATACTGGATTTGCTTCCGTCATCTGCTGACTTGTGACTTATTTGAGGATTCCTGACAGGTACAATATGTCTGCCCCCATGCCTGACATAAAACTACCAAACCACCAAGATGGCAGATATTGGTGGTACGTATTATTTCTGTCTGGCATTACCACTGGGGGGAGCAAGATCACATGTGCCAGCTGACAAATTGCAGGTTCTCCTTTTCCTCTTGATATTTACAGCCCTTCCAATAGGCTGTACAGAACCCAGAAAGACCCAGAGGACAGCTGTCTTGAGTGCCAAGGCAGCTAGTTACCTTCTCCCCCCGCCACTCACATTGTCTCCAAATACAGCCAGGGACCATTTCCGTCCCCCAAGCCTGTTAGGAAAGTTTGTAGTGATGCCCTCTGCCCAGACACCCTGTCCTTTGAAAGAGGATTTGAAACCTACTGAGAGCTCTGAAATGTTGCGTGCCAGATATATCCAAGCAAAACCCAAGTGGAGCAGGATAGCACTTTGCTGTCCTGTGGGAAAAGACACGAGGACTTTAGAGACCTCCAAGACAGTGCCGTGATTTGAAGGTCGCTTGTGCCCCGAGAATCGTGTATTCTGCTTCCCAGGCCTATCGCCTATACAGAATGCCCAGGTCCTTTGAACAAAATGGTTTCAGAGTGATTGCAGCACCTCCCTGCTTACATACCCTCATATAGTTCTTGTTATTCTACTTGAGTGCTGCATTCGGACAGAGGTTGCCAATAAAGTTTATTGTAGGAGCTAAGTGTCAATATCTGTAGTACCCCCTGCCTAGGGTGCTTGTAATTAAAATGCCACAGATAGTCTGGGAGAGGCATGAAAATTTGATGGCAAATTGATTTCAGGTTCATCTTGAAATTTGTCCTCAGCTGGACTCGATACTCCTGGCAGACGTGGGATGGCTTTTGTCAGAAGGGTCTGCTTGTATGAGACAGAGACATCTTGATCAGAATATTAAACACAACATGCTGTTTATGACAGATTATCTGTTTAGTGCTAACACACCCAGCGACTTCTCTTTATACATTCTTCTCCATTGAATGCATAAGATAGGATCTCATGGCTTCACTTTACATATGAAAAGAAGTTGTATAAGACTTTGCTGGGCATCAGAAATAAAGAGTTTTAGAAACACTGGCTTCAAACGCAGGGTATTCTGTCCAAGATTCTAAACTTAGAAATGGTACTTGCATCTAATTTCAGACAGCTAGAGATATATTGCTTTCAAGATACTGCAATCAAGAATACGGTCCTGTAGTCTTTCCATGGAATAGTGTATGTGCAGAAAAGAAAAAGAGCTATGTAAGTGAAGAAAAAAAAAATCCCAGTATTTAATATTTTAAATTGCTGGTTCCTGTAAACTTGCATTTATGCATCACATTATAAAAGCCATTATCTTTATGTATTGTTCATGCAGAAATGCACTATGATAATATAATTTTAAAAGTATGTTTGTTTTCAGAATTTAATTTGGAGGAAGTTAGAAGCAAAAATAATACTGAGTTTTGAGTGTTTCTAATTTTAAAAGTGTATTGTTCAGTATGATTAAATATGTTCAAGAATACCCATTTTATAATTTCAAATTATTTGGCAATTAATTATATTTACTTAAAAATCACTGCATGATTAGAAACAGAATTTAGAAGAACAGTCCTTGAACAGCATGCATTCATTCATTCATACATTCATTCAGCAAGTATATTGGGTCCCTCCTACTTGCAGGGTGAAACTGGACGAGAAGAGATTTCTAGGTGAGATCTCAGAGACTCTGCTTTCCCAGGCCACCTTACAGTTATGTACACGTGGTGTATGATTAATTTTTTTTCACAAACGATTGTCCTCGTGATGCCAAAATCTGCTGGATTGGCTTATAAATAATAGGTTATTACTTCATTCCTTTGCAGTGAAATTTGAGCCTACTATCAGGCAGTCCCTCCACTTCCTGACGGGTCCTGTGCTTGGAATCCCTGATGAGGAAGTGCCCACATCCCCACTTCTCAGTCTCTCCTGGCAGTCACAGGGGCTGGGCCACCCTTGGAAAGAGCCCAGCATATGTTCTGGGGTCATCACAGCCGCTCCTTTGCACATTCAGGAGATATTTATGGATCTTTTATTAGGACAGTTTTTATGGCCTAAGATTAAAAGTTAAAGTTAAATAGTAAAAGTAATGAACATATTCCTTTGGAGGTTTCAACTGGTTTGTGTTTTCATACCTTCCGTTTGTCATGGCCCATTGAATTTTGATGACAGCATTAAAAATGCCTTGAATCATTTTCGGAAGGAGATAGGATATGAATTGACATATTAACAAAATAAGTTATACCTCATAGATGTGAATGCGTACCAGCTATGTCAGTGGGAGGCTGTGCTTTTAAGAGGTGGAATGGATTCATGGCAGCTTGAACATCTCAAGAAATACTGGGAGCAGCATTTGACACAAGATTTAATTATTTGGTCATAGGAAATAAGCACTACCCTGGCGGGAATGCAGGAGAGGAACAATTGAGGGAAAACGACCCTCCTTGAGTCTAGTGAAGGGGTCTGGTTGGCTGTGGCTCCCCAATTATCTTATTGTCAGGTGTTTCCTGTTGGGTGGTGACCTTGGTTCAACGGAAAAGCTTCGTTTTATGATGAGCTGATGGTCCAGAGGGTGTAGTAAAGCAGCAGGGCCTCCTGTGGTCCGGGAAACCTACTGATATTTGTAGACGCACAGAGCTGGGAAAAGGGGTTCTGTGGTCAGAGCTATTTCAGAAATGCTGTACTTCACAGAGCCCTCCTGGGTCAACGTTTCCTCCCTCACTGGAAAGGGGAATGAATGGCAGTGTTTTCCAAAAGTATTTTCATTTTATATTTGGTGCTGGCCTTACACACCAGAGGGTAGGAAAGCAGTGTTTTCTAAATTTATGTCACCATCTTGTTCTGCCTTTCCCTTACTATCTCTTTACCATCTTGTGTGACTAGCCTTCTTTGGAACAGCCATTGGGAAACTTTTTTGCTCACACAGCCCATGACAAGTCTTGCTTAACACAGCATTTGAAAGAATAATTGAGTGACAAGTTTCTCTCAATATCATACTTCTTAAGAAACCTGCTAATAGAATGACTTAAAATGATCCAGCCCATTATATTGCTAAAGCATTTACAGTGATTTTACCAAGCTCTCAGATAGCAGAAAGAAAAAGAGGGTGACTTTCTTTTTTTTTTTTTGGCGGTACTGGGGATCAAACTCAGGACCCTGCGCTTGCTAGGCACGTGCTTATTCCACTGAGCTATATCCCCAGCGAGGGTGACTTTCTGATGTAGCAAAATAGTCCATCGTGTAGAACACCCTGAAAAAAGCACATTTTAATATCTTTACTACTCCTCTTGCTTTGACTCCCTCCTTTAGTAATTAGATAATTATGTATAATTAGCACATTAATTATGTGCAACAGCTGTACTGGTGTGTGTGTGTGTGTGTGTGTGTGTGTGTGTATACAACTGCCTGAAAACATCATGTGAGTTCACTACTAGACCCGTGAAAATTTTCTCTGCAGCATATTTTCACCATGAATTTGCTTGGCAGAGTACATATGTATACATATACACGAATTCCTACATATTCATGTGTAGAGGTGAGAACAGTGTAGAGAAATAAAAAGCAGCAAGGTTGCAATGACCCTAACCTATTTGGGGCCACTGCGGTATATTTGGAGACGGCACCATCGCCCTCCCTCCCTGGCCATGAGTGCTGATGACAGATGTCTTGGCCAGCGAAGTGCACACAATTACTGCTTGTCCCAGTACCAGATGGGTCAGGGGGTGATGCATTGAAAAAAACACACTTAATGTTGGTGAAATGCTTGTTATATATTATTAAGTGGAATGGGCAGTGTATAGAGGCTAGGTTTCTCGCTGTATAAAAGTGCAGGCATAGAAGGTAGATAATGCATAAGGAATGTCACGCTAAGCTGTCTGCCTGCCTCTTGTCCTGGAAACCAGTGCTGAGATGACTGTCATGCGCCACTTTGCCCTGCAGAGGCTGGGAAGAGAGCGTGAGCAAGGTGACCATAATCTGTGTTCAGGGAGTTGTAGACCTTTTTGCCAGTTTCCTATCATGGATCATTTTCTGAAATGAATTTGCCACTTCTGTAATTAGGGAGAAGAAGTCTTAAAATTGTGTGCAGGGGTGATTTATAATTTCAGGATAGGCAGGGAGATCATAGTAGGGGCTGTGTGAACACTTTTTAAAATTGAACGGCTTCGCTTTTTCATTTGAAAGCGATGCTGAGATGAGCAGCCTCCCTTTTTTATGTGTTCACCGTTAATGCCTTGCTCTGGGTGGTCACCACTGCCCTGGAAGTGCCCAGTGAGGAGGAGGCCACGTGTCTATCAGCAGGACTTCCTGTGGGGCCGTGGTAGAACTAAGCAGACCCCAAACTCCGATCTCTAAGCAGACCCTGCCTGCACCTGGGCGAGGTGGAGAGCTCCATCAGCCCTGACACCCTGCTCCCTCCCGGTGCTGCTCCTTCTGCACCTGCCTTCGCACCTGTCAGCCTCCATGGGCTCCGGGCCTGCACGCTCAGCATCTACTTCTGCCCAGTTCCTCTGTAAAGGTGGCTTTTCTGAGGGTGAAGGTCCTTTTCCAAGCAAGTCAGCACATTCAGGTTTTTTTAAAAGGACCTATTTTGGCAACGTGGCAAAGTTGAAGGACTTGTGGTGGTGAACTATCTTTGGCAGGCGAGAAGGGGTGTGTGTGTGTGTGTGTGTGTGTGTGTGTTGATAGGCTTCTCTTGATGTCTCTGCTGTCCTTTGCTCTCCCTTCCTCTTCCCTCCTCCCACATTCCTTCCCTTTCTTTCCTCTCCCATGCCCTTATTTCTGTCTTTTATTCACAAATTAAGAGTGGCAGTGCTCACCCCAAGCAATAAACCCATGTAAATGTAAAGGGAGGGCAGTAACAAAATCCCTAGCATGTTTCTTCCTTTCCTGTGTCCCCAGATCATCTGTCCCTGCCACCCGGTGAGCATAGTTACCTGCCCACCGGGGCCCTTTCCACCACTCTCAGAGCTCTCCCACGCACAAATGGGCAGCCCTGCCAAACAGAGCAGGGTGCTCTTCCCCTTGTACATAAAGGCCGCCCCGTTTGTTGGCGCACTGGACAGCACTGCCCACTTGCTTTGTTCCCTGACCAATATGCCAAGGACTTTACTGCAGACACAGAGCTAACTCATTTCCTGTAAGAGCGGCGTAACGTTGCGTAGTATGGATATTCCACAAATTACGCAGTTGCTACCTTTTCATTTTGAACTGTCATGACTGGAGCTTTCGGCACACTTGGAGACAGTTTGTGTGCTCAGATTCTCTCTGTTATAACCCTGGAATACTTAGAATACTGTGCTCACTGGGCTCCTTGCCCCACTCTTGTTCCGCAGACATCACCGTCTCCATTTTGTACATGAACCATTGCCTCATATTCCTTTGAGCCCTTCCTGCGGGCCTGAAGAATATATATTTTTTCACAGGCACAAGTCTAGCTGAAGGAATATTATTTAGCATAATTTAAACATGAGGGTTTCCAGTGCTATTTCTGTTTAAATAATTCAGAAGTCCATTGCAGAGCGTCGGATACTGGGAGAAGAAAGAAGCGTTCCTGGTTCCCTCATTGAACCTGAAGACGAACTGTGTTACAGCTGTGCCGTCAGGAGGTGGGAGGAGATCAAGGTTAACACTGTCGGTATCAGCGGTATCGCCCCTGAGTGGCTTTGGCTGCTTTCGACACACATGGGTCTATTTCCTGAGATCCTTCTCCCTCTTCCTCAGGAATGGCAAACTGAAAGTGGTTTTAATTACCTGCATTGTTTTTTCGCTGGATAGAATTTTTAAAGTTTTACCAAAAAAATCTAGCTCGTGTTTCTTATTTATTAAATCAGGGCAGCCGTCCTTCAAGTAAGAAGCAGATATCTCAGAATATTAAAATCATGACTAGCATTTAGAGTAGCACGGATGAGTCTTCTGAAATTGACATATCAAGGAGCTTCTCATCTATTATTAAACTACTTTTCCTCAAACAAAATATTTATCAGATATAACTTGCTTCCCCCAAATCCTTTTTACTAGAAGCTAAGACATACACCCCTTTTCTCTTGGTTTCCTACTATACTTTATCATGTTAAGTATCCACAGAAAAGTAATACAATGAGTGATTGAAAATGGCCAGAAATTGAAATTATTTTGAGCTATGTTTAAATATGAATGTCTTGTTCAACTCTGAGCATATGTATTTATGGCTGTGTGATATCATTATGGCATCATAATGAATGTCTGCTGAATTATGTGGGATTCGATGGGGATACAAATGGATTTGAATTCTGTAACTGTCATGCTGTGGTCCAGAGAGAGTGGAAGCTGTAATAGCCCCCCGCATTCGCCCATCCGTCAAACGGCCTCCTCACCACCTGCCGTCCTCGCCTGTGGAACAAGAGGTGGTGATTCAGCTGGAGGGAGCTGGGGATGAGCCCATGATGCGACAGGCGCTTCAAAGGGAAGCACACATCATGTTACAGATCTGCTTAACTCGGCTTTTGGGTTTACTTTCATCTGCTTTAAGGAGAAGGTTGCACATTTTTAAAACAAACTTCAGAGTGCCTAACTTGAAATGAAGTTGACAAAGATGCTTTTTTACTTAGCCCTGCATCAGTGGGTGAGTACGTACCTGTGCCTCTGTGAGATGGCATGCAGAAAGCAGGGCCAGCCCTGCTTTTATGTCCCAGCACCTTCCTTCCAGCTGGATGCCCTTAAGCTGGGTACTTAGTTAGCTTGAGCCTCAGTTTTCTCATCTGTTGCATGGGAACATTAGCATTCATTTTCCATTATTCCATTTCCACTGTTGTAAGAGTCACATGAAATGTATACTTAAAGGTGCTAGGACAGCGCCTTTTAATTGAGGATTAATATGTGATAGTTGCTGCTTTTGTTTTTCTTATTAATGTTATCTTTATATAAAACACAAGCCCCTTAGGAATAGTTTTTTTATTATTGTTTTTCCTTTTTATTCAAGCAGAACCGTGAATTTGAGTATTAGCATCACAGTTTACTAGGCACTTAGATTTAATTCATTTAGGAGATATCTAGCAAATTCCATCTACTCACCAGGCACTCTGCAAGGTCCTAGGAAACCGGCCTGCAGCACATAGCAAGTGCCTGTCTTCAGAGAAGGAAAAGTATTCCCCCTCCCTCAGACATTCAGTACTTCTTGCACAGTGTCTGATTCCTACCATGGGTTTGATTTCAGGGCAGGAATTCTCTTTAGCTACGGAGGAGCGAAGTATTTCCTGTGGCTTCCTTGGTGTGGAAAGGCATTTCAACCCTAGCCAGAGGCCTCTGCCCTCAAGTGCCACTGGGTCCTTACTCATGGTTGCTATGGGTCACAGCTGCAGAGTAGGAAGACGTGTTTGCGTGTGTGGGGATTTGGACAAAGACTCCCAGATCAGTGTTTTCTGAGCTGATTTGTCAGCATTTATCAGTGGGTAAGTAAGTAAGTCTAATTTTGTTTAACTGTTTTTCTAATTTAACCTCATAAATTTGACAGCTACAGATATGGAAATAGTCAACTGCAGGGTTGATGGGCTCTCCTTTTTACCTGTGTACCCCTTGTGCTATGACACATACTCACTCCCTGACCTCAATTATCTCTTCTATGAAATGGGAATCATGGTAGTAGCTGCCTTCTCTGGTCATGAGAATTAATAAGATTTGGGGAAGGAATACCTAGGGCTTAGTGCATGCTGCCGAACTCTGTGATTATTCTGTATGGTTATTAACAATAACAGTTTTGATAATCATCTTTAGGATAATCATTTTTACATCATTTTGGCTTGTTGTACCCTCTACCCTGACCCACTTGAACACTTCTGTGAGATGTTTCTGTTTTCATAGTATACTACAATATCCACATTATGTGTGGATATAGAGTTAGATACATCCCCACACCCATCTGACTCCACATATATATTTAAGGTTTGCTATGATCTGAATGTTTGTGTCATCCTAAAATTGTTAGGTTGAAATCCTAGCCATCATGTGAACAGGTTGTGGGGCAGAACCTTCATGAGTGGGCTCAGTGCCCTCATAAGCCAGGTACCAAAAGAACCTGACTGTTCTTACCATGTAAGGACATGGAGAGAAATTGCCCTCTGCAAACAGAAAGTGCACTCTTCCCAGACATGTGAGTATGTAGGCCTCCCTACCTTGGACAGCCCAGCCCCAGCACTGGATTGGTTAGGTACTTACTTGTGGTATAGTGGCCAAAATGAACTAAGATAGGGCTTTTGAGGTTTTTTTTTATTGTTAGTCATTTTGCTTATAAAACACAGACTCATATGCTATGCATACCATTTTGTATCTTGCTTTTCTTAACCAATAGTAGCATGCTATTTCATGCTTTGGCCTTTTATGTAATCCTTCCCTGTATCAAACTAAACCCAAACTAAGTGATGGGCATTCATCCAGTTTCAAAGATTTCTTCCTCCACTCGCAAACTGGCCCCAAATAGTGATGTAATAAGCATCCTGTTTGCATGTCTAGACTAATGCCTTTATTCCTATGGGATGAGTTCCCAGGTGTGAGATTCACAGGCCAGACTTTAAACTGTTAAAATGGATTTTTATCATTCTAATGGATTGTGGTGAAGGGAGCCAGAATCTTGATAGAAACACTCAAGTTAGAGTGAATTTCTTAAATGTAATAGTGGATGGTAATTAAAAGGACACACATTAAAAAGGGTAATTTGACCAGTATTTCATAGTATTAATTGGTAATAATGTCTCCAAAACCTTTGATACCATTTTTGAAGATGGAAAAGCAGGTGGAATTTCTATCTGTTATGCATATATACTTTGCACTCAAATAGTGGAGAGGACCTAACATATAATATACTTTATCCAGGAGGTTGGTAGAGCAAGAATAGCTGAGAAGTGTCATCTTGGGTGCCAAACCCAAATGGGGTAGCTGGGAGGATTGTCTGTGGAAAGGACCTTGAAGCTTGCTGTAAACTGGGGTTGGGAGGCAGGAGGACTGTGGTTGCTTAGCAGTGTTTGCTATGAAAGGTGGGGTGCAGGTAAAGCTTCACGAGCCCACGTGTTTGCTATTCCTGTGCCAGCAGGAACTGTTTATTTTGACCAGAGGTCAGAGCCAGACCTGTGTGATGGGCCACCTTTGCATTCCTGGTCTCTGGAGGTCTGGCTTTTCTGAGCAAAGGTAATGTATGGGGGCTTCTGGTCAGTGAGATGAGTTTATGTTTGGCCATGATATTCAGAAGCAGGAGGAGCCTAAACAGCTCAAAATAAGCAGTGGTGTAGGGATGGTTGTCAGGGAAAGCAAACCTGGACGAAGGGCTAGGGAGGTTGTTTGTCTATTCAGGATACTTCCTCTACTTTGGGAGAGAAAAGAGTGCTTTCTGTTTATCCAGTGATGAAAGAACTTCCTTAAAAATTTTGACAGTTTATGTAATTGAATCTTTCATCCCCACTGGATCTCGGAGAAGCTTCAATGGTTATTTTGTTTCTCTTTTCTGTTTTCAGTACTTTGCTGTTACTTTTTAGCAGGGGTGATGGGCATATTCCAGTACAGCATCAGAGAGGCAGAGGGGAAGCAGGCAGATAGAGTTCCAAAGTGTGGCCCAAGCTCCTATGCTGGTGCTGCCCTATCTCTTGCTCCTGTGTTACAGTGGGGTAAGCAAGCCGTCAGGCTTCCTCCTTTGCTGGTATGACGGCACCACGTAGGTTACTGAGCCAAATACACAAATACATGTAAGGCAAATTCTGCTGAGGTGTTAACAAAAGAAGCAGCATGGATCATACTAGTTTCTAACTGTGTTGGTATTCTCTGGGTGCCATAGAAGTGTCCTTTTATTTCACTAGTGCACATTCAGAGTCTTTCATTAGAAACAGTTATGACCAGAAGTGTTAAGGTTCCAGTTCTTTAGGATTTGGACTATTTTCAAAGACTTTGCTGGTTGAATATTCCTCATCTAGAAAGCTGGAATATAGTACTCTCAATCCAAAATTTTTTAAATTCTGACATGACAAAAGAGTTTTAGACTGTAGAGGAGTTTGACATTCAGATTTCAGATTAGGGGAACCCAACCTGTATCAACATAAAAATAAATGTTAGTTTTGGTCATCATTAAACCCACATAAAATGCAATTTAGTGTAGACCTGTGAACACTGGTGAGTTCATGGGTGGAGTGATGGATTATAGAGTGTGAAAAATAATTGAATTTTTCTCGGTGTATACACAGTTTGGGTTCTGGTGATAGGGAAAATGAGCCCTTGAAGCCATGACGTTTTATAGTTGGGTAGAAAACTGAGGTTCCAAGAAGGTTAAATAATTTTCCCTGCATCACTTTGTAATGAGCTGGCTGCAAACCCATGTCTGTCTGCCCTCCAAACAGTGTTGTTTTCACGCACAAGACCAGAGGGAAAGGCTGGTGAGAGAAACTTTATTAAGGGAGGAAACCATTGAGGGAGGAAGATGTGTCAAGAAAGCTAGAAAGTGTTGAAGTATGAGGGTCAGAATTTTAAAACAAAACAAGAACTGGTTAAACCAAGATAGCATACTGCTTAATTGAGACTTGCTATATGTTAAACAGCAAAACCAAATTCTTAGTTTGCCTCAGCCCTGACCTTTCCCCCTACAAGATGCTGATGTCCAGTTTCTGAATGCTTTCTTCTGTGTTGGGCAGAAATCAGTCACCTACCTCCTGGGCTCTGCCTGCCATCTCTCCTGTGTCTCTGATGTCACTCGTCTCTGCTTCTTCAGAAGCTATTATATGACCTCCAGATCTCTCTTTGACTCCCCGTATTACCATTAGAAGACATCTACACTGGGAAATCGCTCAGTTCCTGTTTTTGATTAATATTTTATCAGCCGCAAGAGGAAATGGTATTCTGTAGCAACACTAATAAGTAATTGAGCAGATGAGATGCTCTTGCTAGCTTTGGTAAAAAGTACAGGCAAGGTTGCAACTGCAGAGCTCCGACGAGCCTCGGGATGATAAAGTCAAGTGTCTGAATAGAATATGGTAGGGTTAAAATTCGTCACTGGCGTAAGCAGAAATTAAATTCTTAAGTCTTTTAGGAGCAGTGTCTTAATGACCTGTATTTACTAATGACAGTAGTGGTAATAATGATAATAAAAAGAACGCCACACATCCAAGCCAAAGGACCTAAAGTATTAATTTTTCATGGTGTTTAATATGTGCATTATGTGTAAATTTGAGATTATTAAATGGACAGCGGTAGATGGGGTCACCTGCAATACTCAGCAAATGCCGAGACCTCTGCTCACTCTACTGTATTCAAATGGTTCTGTAAGCGGGAAGTAGCAGAGGCATCAGTGACAATGCCATCCGGTAATTACCGAATCATAAATGTTTGGGAGGGTGAAGGTCACGGGCTTTAGTAGCAACACTAGTGTGACCCCTCGTGAATTTTAAATGCTTTGTACTGTGTGTAATTCCCTCTGGACAGTCTGATGGGAGGGGGATTCTTCCATATTTCTTTTTTCTTGATTTGGGGTGAAAACATTGATTTTTTATAACATGGTAGGGACTGGGATTCAGTAAATGGAGGTGGTCTCAGTGTATCACAGGCTTCAATTTGAAGAGAGACTGTTTCCCCCACACTTGGTGTCCGGCGAAGGCATCTGATTTATGACCCTGGGGCGCAGGGAGCAGCTGCTCGCACACTCTGCGCAGAGGCCCGGCTCTCCGGGGAGGCCCGAAGCCCAGCGCAGAGCAGGACTTGGGGCGGGGAGACGTCAGAGAATTGGAGGTAAGAACACGGCCTGTTTATAGGAGACAGTGGTGGCTCACTCTTCTTTCCCTGTCGTCCTGACACGTGCTGCCTACTCCAGCGCAGTTCACCTAGGTTTGCGTTTCTCATGCGTCTCGCAGGGCCACGTCTAATTCACGTGGTCATGAAGTCCACATCAAGTGATGGGAAGTGTGTGTGTTTGTCCGCAGAAATCCCTTTGTAATTCTCTGATGTGTTCAGACTGCCTCCCTTCTTCCTGTCATTTTCTCTCTATAAAGTTACCGTTTTAGCTGTTAAGAGTACTTTGAGGGTTGGTTTTTAAGGGGCATTGGAGCCATGATAGACAATTCTTTCCCCCATAGGGCACTTCCTTCTCAATCTCCTGGTGTTGAAATCCAGCTTAATTAGTAAAATTTAATTAGAGACTTCATAGTTGTCTTTTAAACTACTGAACTGTTAGCCCTACAATGAATAATATTTAATATATAGTAATGGAGGTTAGAAAATACTAATTATTTAGTCCCTTTCAACTGTGCATATATTTCCTTATAAAGACAAAATCAAAACCATTTCCCTGCAAGAAATACTTCTCACTTTGGGGGTAAGACTGAGCAGTGAAATGTCCTGCTCCACCCACCGTAGTTTGTAGGGGACGGTGGCAAAGGAGACGCGGCAGTGTCACCTCTTTTACCAAGGAGACCTCTCAACTTCCGCTACCAATGGACAGGGCTGTGCAGAGGTGTGCTTACCTTCCCAGAACCTGTCACAGGCCACCAGTGCTGTGCCTTCTCATGTCCCTCCCCCTTGCGCCACCTTGTCCTGCTTGCCTTGATTCCAACCCAAGGTGTCCTGACTTGAGATTCACCAGAAGTTTCTGGAAGATGCACAGCACTTTAAGAACAGGTCTGAGGAAAAGATATGATTTTTCCCTTCTAAATGGAAATATAAAAATCATATAAGCATGATTTATCATTTGATTGGAACATTGTATTTTATGGCCATAGAGCATATGTATCATCCTATCTGCCTCTGACATCCACTAAGCAGCTCTGACTTTTGTGAGTTTGAAGAAAGCGTTCTAACGAGTATTTCGGCGCATGCACACTACACATTCCTAGTTGTTAAAGGGCCCTTCCAGGTCTGCACTGGAGCAGAGGAAAGTGATGTGGAGAAGTGAAGGGGGAGAGACCCAGGAACAGGAGGTCGGTGATGGCAGATGGAGGCTGCTTCTCACTGCTTCAAGCCCCATTGCTGAGAAGTGGGTCGTGAAGGCTCTGGTGGTTCTGGATCCTTGAAACCAATTTTTCCATAGTAAATATTTCAGTGCTGAGCAGTCCTCTGGCTAGCATGAACACAGACATTGGTGTAGGGGTTTGCTGCAAGGGAATATTCAAAGGTACACACTGAAATAGCAGAGTTTCCAGCACAGCTGCCCATACAGTATGCTGAACTCATTGCAAGTTGAAAATGTGGAGTTCCAGCCAGGTTATTCCCTTTCTCTGGGCCCACCACCCCAACATAGATTGGACAGGTTTCCCCAAGCAATTGTAACCTCCATTCTGAGACCAAGTTACCAGCATAGAATGTGACAAGGCCAAGCCTTTCTTGATTTCCAGCTGTTCCCATGTCCAGACCCACTGGGAGCAAAGGGCAACCGAACCATGTAGGTCTCCTCTGCCAAGAAAAAAATGGGATTGCAGGTGGCAGTAGACTCCAGGTGCATGCTGGGAGGGAGGGGCTGGGGTGCTGGTGGGTGTAGAAACACAAGGCCAAGAACCTGCCGTGGGGATTTTAGGGAGAGTCAGCTATACAGCTGATCCCATGTTCCCAGGCCCTGGTTTCTGCCCAGAGTGTTCTTCCAGACTTTGCCACAAGCACAGATTCAGATGTCAGAGTGTTAAGAATGGCCAGACGCAACTGCTGAGCATTTAACTCTTGTCCTACACAGTTGCATCGGTCACTCATGAAGCCAGTACTAGCTCCCAGGAAAGCTCATCTCGCGGGAAGACCACTGGGAACATTTTCAACTGAGAGCTACCAAGAGTCCAGATCATAAGATTGTGCTGTTAACGAAAAGCTTTTGCTACAGGATACAACACATGGGCTATTCTTATTTCAGAGTGAATTTACAGCAAATTTAACGCGAACCCATCCTGATCTTGGGGTGTTTGATGTACGTGACAATGTGTACCCTTCTCTCAAAATGCACAGAGTGTACACTGTCAACAGGTGCAGTATAGTGGATGTAAGTTACACTTCAGCAAAACTGATTTAAAAAATAGCATGTAGGAATGGGAGCCTCCACAGGATCCAAGGGTGACTTTGAATCTACTCAGTCTTCATGATGGTTCTCGATAGTAGAACCGTCTTTTTCCATCAGGTTTGTATCCCTTAATCTGTTTTAAGTACATCTAACTATATATGGTGCAGCCTCACCGTGCACCCTGGAGCGCACTAACTCCTTTTTAAAAATATCTATGTTATTTCATTTAATCTTTATAGTAGTTACCGAAGCTGTTCTTTCATGGCTTTTAGTCAGGCAGTGTTGCCTGCCAGGGACCATTTGGTAGCGTCTGACATGTGTGACTGGGGAATGAGGGGGAGAGGGTGAAACGGGCATCTAGCAGATCTAGGCCTATTAGACTGTGAATGGCATAAATGTGTGTGCATAGGCAGCCCCTGCACAAATGCCAGGGGTGCCAAAGTTGGGAAGCTTTGTCCTCTTGTGCAAAGATTCAGTCCCCAAGTTCTATCCTGGGACAAGTATGGAAGGCTGGGAACTTGTAAGCCCAGCTGTCTTCAATCCTTGTTTACTATGGGTAATTAGGGTAGAATTAACAGCAGAAGACTGTGCTCACCAATACCCATCTCCACCGCTCTTGTTCAAGGTGCTAATTAGAGTGTTTTGTTTCCAGTAAAAACAAGAGTCAGATTTCATGATTGATTCATGATATTTTAAAATTAATGCTGTGATTATCATACAAAGTAGTGGTAAGTGGAGGTAAGAGAATTTTTGCTCTGGGATACTAAGTCAACATTACAGTAAACACACAGTAAACCCATTTATCTCAGGCTTAATGCTTTGTTGTTTCTTCTCAGCACTTCTTAGGTGCCTTTGGGCTTTTTAACATTCTTTGGCAGTTGTAATTTATTAATTGATTTTTAAATTTGGCTTGTGAAAATGAACTTTAGTTAGAGCTTTGTGGAGAATGAAAAGGTCTGCCCGTGTTTCAGTGGCTGGGTCTTCCTGTTCATTGTCGGGGAGTGAATGGGTAGGAGTCAGGGAATGAGGGACCTAGAGACCCCCTAGACTCTGTCTCTTCACAGCAAAGGGCGGAGACTCAGTTGCTCAAAACAGAATATTCTATCATATAAATTTTAATTTCTAATGTCATGTGAATGACCTCTGTATAAAATGCATCCTGGCATAACCTCATAGAGGTAAGCTCTCTTACTGAATTATACACTCTGGGTTCTTAGGCATGTCTTGTTCTGTTTTATATTTCATTGGCATGTATATCGGTTCTTCATCACTATGACCATTTACACCTGGCTCACACACTTTAAGGAGGAGTTTATTATGATTCCGCATGTTTCAGTCCATGGTCATCTGCTCTGAGGTGGAACCATCATGGCAGAAGGGTCTGGCAGAGGAAAGCTGCCCACCTTATGGCAGCAAGGAAGCAGAGTGTAGAGGAACATCCCAGACAAGAAGGGGACGAGGACCAGATGTATCCCTCAGGGCCATGCTGCCCGACCCACTTTGTCCATGGAGTTCCCATTACCTAATAGCTCATTCAGGTATGAACTCACAATGGCCTCATCCAGTCATCTCTCCAGCAGTGTCTTAATGCAAACAAGTTGACAAGATTAATCAAAACAATGTGCTTTTTTTTGGTCATTGTTCATGGACCCCTCTTGACATTCTAATGAAGTCCTTTGGATCCCTTCTCAAGATGTTCTTAAAGGTGTACTATAAAATACATAGGGTTATAAAAGGGACCAGGTATACTTAAGACTAGTTCTACCTGTGACCCCAGGGTATGCACTGAAGCAAAATGACGCACCAGCGATACTATTCAGACCAGTTTAGTTTTCAGTCTCTTAAGAGTTTTGTTGCTTTTCTCTGTTGATATCTGGAACTCATCACACCTATGAAATTCCACCAGCTAGCTAATAGAGACAGTGCTAATAATGCTACTTTATTACATGCTTTTAATAGTCCAGTAGCTGTGTTAAACCTCTTTAGAAGAGATTGTCTCACTTAATCTTCACACCATAAGCTACTATGTGCACGTTTGATAGGTAAGAAGATGGGCTTACAGAAATGATGTGCAAGTTTGTAACTGTATTTCTAACTGGTCTACAGTCTCAAATCATTTCCACATTAATTGTCTTTCTCTTGTTAATACTGTTGCATTTCAATTTGCATTGCTTCTTTGGAGGTACTTCTATCTGGTGCGGCTTCCTTACCTTCTCTGTCTGAAACTAGGAAAACTGAACCAATGTTCTCAGTTAGGTTTTATGCAAACTCTTATAGTCTTCAATCCTGAGTTTTCTTTCAGTGTCAGTGAAAACAAGGGAAACATTTCCATTCTCCGAGTGGATAATTCCATTAATGTTTCCCTTTTAGTTTTTCTTAGGAGTGGAGTCCTTTCCTTGGGGTAGGATGGTCTGTGATAAATTATGTGCCTGTTTGGTTAAAACAATTGTGCAATACAACTGTGATTATTAGCACTGTTATCTAATCTTATGCATTATTAACTCACACCAAAAATTGTTTTCTCTACTTTATACCAATTCTTTTAATATTTCCCCAAAGTATGAAATAGGATAATCAGAAACAAATTATAGCAAATTGCTGAAATCTGACAATCACAGTAAAGTTCAGAGTCTCTTTTACCCTTTCCTGCCCTCCCCAAATGGGAGGAAATTGGTAAGGTTAGTAACAAATAAATTTTTGTTTTGGCAGGAGGTTAGTTAGGGACAATATCTGTAAATGCAAGATGGTATTTGGGGGTGTAGGGGATATTTTTTCTTCTTTATGTTTGGGGATGGGAAAGCTGTCAGAAGTCTGAATAAAGTTAGATTTATAATGCTAAAGACACTCTCCAGTCCATCTTTCCCGTTGTTATAAAATCACTTTTACTGAATCATGTTTTAATACTTGTATCATTTTAAAATGGAGACTTTGGCTTGGCCCATGTAGTTTTAGGGAATTTGGGGAAGTCTCAATTTGGCAACAGATGACCTGCATTTGGGGCCCTTCTGTCGCTTGCTTTATAACTAGCCACCTGCTGAAAGCCCTGATATTTTCATCTCTGGAATGACAAGAGCCAGCCCCGTGTGGGACGCCTCTCAAGTGTCAGTCAGAGGAGAGCAGCTGAAAGTCTCAGATTGATGGGAACTGTGTCCTCCAGCAGAAGTCCTTGTGGGTTGGGATCGAGGAAGCGAAGGGATGAGAGCACCCTGGCATCTGTCCTTACCCCCTCGGAGCTCCTTGTGGGGACCCCAGTGGCCAAACCAAGGCACAGCGTAGGCACCAGGAAGCCCCTGATACTCTCTTTATAGTGCTTCTCACTGGGGACTGAATTGGGATGGGAGAGAGGAAGAAGGTAACTGGATTGGGAAGGAATATTAGAAAACATTTCAAAAGTGCTATTTGCATTCAAGATAAAGTTATCATTGAAGAAAATAAATGAAAATGTCTGGTGTTTTCCTTCCTAATTTGTACTTCAGAGAAGATAGTCCTGCTCCCTCATTTCCTCCTTCTTCCCCACCCTGTTGTGCTTATGTGTTGACCTTTAAATATAGAAAGAGATCCTATAGCAGGTGTGGGCTTCTTCCAACTGCTGAACAGGTGAGGGTTACTTTAGGGTAACAGGAATTGAGCTAAGGAAGATGGAGGCCTTTAATATTGTGCCACAAGCATCATCCTGCCTGGATTTCAGCTTGGGTTTCTGCTTGTTGGCACAGGAAATTTCCAGGACAATCCATTTGGATGGTGAGTAGCCAATTTCATAAGGTCATTTTTTGTGTCTTTAGGTTCCAGATTTTCCTGTTAGCTATTTTGTGGTTTCCAAACATACTTTTTCTCAGCTGATAAAGCAGAACCAAACTAATAGAGTGATTGAACAGCCTGTCTGTGCCAGTATTAACAATGGAAAGGACTTCGTTTTGGGTATCTGCATAGGTAACACTAGCTGCAGTGTATGGCAGTGGTCAGTCACAGCATGCTAGGGGACTTCGGTTGTGTATGCAAATTGTATAGCAACAGGATAATATGTTTAAAGTTATTATTAAAGAGAACATTACACATGAAGTGCATGGCACAGTACTATAAATTCTGAGTGCACACACTAGTATTTAAACATGTGCACTGGCCACAGTAATCAAGTTAGTCCAGGTGAATCAAAAGATTCAGATCTGAGAGTCTTTTTTCAAACCATAAAATCATTCTATGGCCATACTGAGTTTAGAAGTCCCAGCTCTCTGGGAATTCTTTGTCTCACCCTGGAACACTCTGTGTGGAATCTCTATGAAGAAGTGGAGAGGGGGCAGTTGATGTAAGCACATATCCTGGTTTTGCCTTTTTCATCATCTTAAGAGGATATTAAGTGTCCCTTTGTTCATCTGGTTGTCAAAGGCCAAGGGCTTGGTCTGTATTTGGCAACAGAAGTATCTGCTATGCTATTTCTTGCCTGGGTTATAACTTCATGTCTCTACTGTCCAGCCTGGACCACAGTATTTGCCTTAGTCATGGATAATCTTTTCTTTCCTTTTCATATTCTAAGAATGTACCTCCAGAACAAACAGGGCCACCGGAAGACAGGATACTTCATCCATATGGGTTAGACACTGTAGAATTTAAGGATAATGGATTATGATGTCATTCTACAGGATGAAAGAAGAAATTGTCATAAAAAACTATTGTGTGTGTTACTAGTTAGCAGCACTGTAAAATAATGAAGACACATGATATTTTCCTGCATTCATTTATTCATACAAATGTTTATTGGGAACTGTTAGGCAAGCACAGTGCTGGACCCTTGAAGTACCAAGGTGAATGACACAGAATAGACCCTCACTCCCATGGGCTTTCAGTCTGCTGAGGAAGGCAGATGTTAATCAGATGACCTCCTATGAAGAGTGGAGATCTTAACTGTGAGAAGTGGCCTTTGCAAGGTTGAAATGGCTCCTGATAACAGAGAGCAATAAAACTAACCTGAATTCTGGTAAAATGGGGAATTAATTCTTAGGTCTTTGAATGAGGAATTTCTTTTCTAAACAAAATTGCTTTTAGCTGATAGAGATGAATCTTAAAATTTCTTCACCACTGGTTATATTTTGGCATATTTCCCATTTTCTCAATATGATTCTTGACACATTTTTGTATTTGATACTTACAGATGGACATCCAATTTTTAATTTTATTTCCAGTGTGTTTTACATATTTTCCATGTTGTTGAGGGATGCCTGTCATTCTACCCATGGCAGCTCTCATCACTGCCAGGTTGTAGGTTTGCCCTGTGTGCCATTTCTAGTACTATTGTAATGAATACATGATTCAGAAGTCTTGCTCTTATTTAGAATTGTGTTTTAGGGTAGAGTGTCAGAAGCAGCCGGGAATATTCAAGCCTTAGAAAATGGAGCTCTTGACAATTCTGATCCAGTGTAACTGAGGTGCTTTTTGAGACACTGGGCCCGACTTTCCCCCACTATCCTGAGTTGGGTAGGAGGGCTGCCCTTCCAGCCCTGTGCCAGTGTGGAATCACAATGAAAACAAAACCACATGTCTGTCTCACTTTCTTCTTGCTGGGACAAAATACCCAACACCTACAAGATAAAGGAGGAAAAGTTTATTTCAGCTTATAGTTTGCAGAGGTTTCAGGTCATAGTCGGCTGGCTCCAAGATTGTGAGGTGTGGTAGAGGGGCATCACAGAGGAGAAAGAGTCTATGGCAGGACAGGCAGGAAACAGTGAAGTGGCAGCAGCAGCAGCAGCTGCTTGTTGCAGCAGCAAGCATGCCTTCTCTCTCTCTTTTTGTATTCCATCCAAACTATCAGCCTACTGATTGGTGCCACCAACACCCAGGGTAGGGCTCCCATTAACTAGAAACAGAACTATGCTAAGTTACTAAGTTACTGAATTACTAAGTCCATTTAGTTACTACATTCCCTTAATTCCAGCACTACATACCCTATATCCAGCCACCTCTGAAAAGCCCCAGCTATAAGTGATGAGGCTTGGGGGGCATCTAGATACAAGCTCTAACTCTGTGTCTTTGCTGGGATGTGTGAAAAGTACATAGTTTAAACCAACCTCCCTGCTGCCTTAACATGTGCTGCTCCCTGATGAAGTCTTGGAAGTTGGCTCTGGAAAGCACATCCAAGGGATCTTCAAAACTGAATTTATTTTATTTTTTGTCAGGCACAGTGGTACATAGCTATAATCCCAGCATTTATGAAGTTTAGGCATGAGGTGGTGATTAGTAGGCCAGCTTGGGCTACATAGTAAGTTCAAGGCCAGCCTGAAATATATGACAAGACCATGGCTCAAAAAGAAAACTCAGGAGTTTTTACTATAGGAGCTATATGTGGAAAAGAAGCAAGATGGGGTTTGAAGTAAGGAGCTCCTGTGTCCTGCAGATCTTTGGTGTCTTTGAGTGGACAGTCAGGAGTTGCTATGCTGTAGGCGGGGCAGTTGTGCACTGGTTACCCCAGTGTCAGCAAGCCAGCTGGAAGGGGCTCAGAGCTGGCAACAGACTGTTCCCCATACCTCCTTTGAGCAAGCAGAGGATGTCTCCTCATCATGTGCTTCTGATGTCTGGGGTTCCAGAGGAGTTAAAAGCACAGCTGACATACTCACAGATTCTCCAAGATGATCCGCACATTTGAAAGACTTCTAACAGAATAGGTGTTCCGGTGTAAATGGGAGAATCCTAGGTAGGCCCCGGGCAACTTTTGACCTTTCTACCTGTTGAAAGTTATCTCTCTGTACCTCTTTCTCCCATATTCAGCTTTAACTCCATCCATCACATTTCAGCATAACTGTTATTTCTCTGGAAAGTCTTTCCTGGTATTGGGAGACAAAGCCAAGTTTCCCTCCTGAGTGTTCTCTCAGGTCTTTCTAAATTCCCCATGATTGCTCTTAGTACAGATAGCACTCATTGCTTTTCTACGTTTCTGTCTTTTCCATGCACCCTAGGAGGACAGATATGTATCTATTTTGTTAACAGCTGCAGCCTAATAACTAGTATGATGCCAGCGCAAGAGTACTTGCCCTATAAATACAACCCAACATTAAAAGGCAAGTCCTTAGAAAGAGAGATATGTTAGTATTATAAATCAAGTCACACTGGGAGAGTGAATATTAGGATCATTGAATCCCTGAATTAAAAGCAAATTTGGGGCTTGGGATGTAGCTCAGTAGGAGAGCACTTGCTCAGTGTGCCAAAGGTCCTGGTTCCAATCTCAGCACTGAAAAAAAGTAGTGGAGGAAAGAAAGTGAATTTTAAGCTATCTTACTATTTGATCTCAAGCATGAACATTCTAAATATACTGGCTGTGCAGCCTCCGAAAGTAGGCTTAACCTCCCCGGGGGTTGTCATACATCAGAGCAAACAACACTATATTATCCCCAGAATATTGGGAACATGCAGTCAATAAACCTGTGCCCTTCACAATATAGATGCTCAATAGTCACTAGCTCTTCTTTGCTGTAAATCCCACTTGCATTCTAAAATCCTGATGGTTCATTGTAACAACCACCCGGATACCATCGAGAGACTGATGGTGAAATATGACCATTTCAATTTCCCTGGAAAACTCAGTTTTGATTTAAATGTCCACAGGATCTCATTTCCACTTACAAAAAAGAAAAATTGGAAGTGACATTTGGCATGATTAGACCCATGGTTAGCGGAGGTCTGAAAGTAGTAGAAGGCAACCAGATGAGATAGGGGGATAATGGCCTTACTTGGAGGTCAGTTTTCCTGACTTAGCTTCAATAATGACTCTCAAAACCACATGTTTTGGGACGCTGGGCTACAATATTTCTTTCTGTCTTAAGACTACAGACTGATATCCCTTGACACACAGGTTGATATCAGCTGGTAGAATTTACAAAACGCATTTACATTTTCTTTCCATCTCTGACTGTTGTCTCTTCCCGGCAGGGAGACAGGTGCAAGAACTGCCGGCACCACCAGGGACAGAGGATGCAGATGGAACCCGGGTCTGCTCAGGGAGAGAACGTCACCTGCTCATTCTGCCTCTGCCGTCAGAGTCTGAGTGATCCGTGATGGGGGCCTAGGCTGGATGAGGTCTCCCCTCGTCCCGCACAGGGGGGATAGGAGCAATTGCTCAGCGTTCTCCTCTGTCCTCCTTGGTGCTGCGGCTCTCACTGTCCACTTTAGTTGTGCCACAGCTAAGTGTGGGAGCCCCTCTCTCTGCGACAGCAGCAGAGGGGTGCCGTGTGCACTGCCGCTGCCGCCTGTTGACACTGCTGCCTCCCACCCCACCACTGTGTAGAAACAGCAAAAAGGGACTTCAGAGACCCCTCAGAATGAGGACTGGGATTGTGTCTGATGCCATGGGCTTTTGAAACGTTTTTGAAAAGGAGCCCTACTTTAGCTGCTATCTGTGACTCTTCCTGAAATACTCCCTTGTTCCCTGTGATCAGTAAGCACGTGGTCTTCGTCGCAGTGCACATTCAGTCATCCCAAGAGCTGTGTTTTCATCGGTGGCAGCGCTGGGGAAAGGCGACTACTGCAGTCTTCAGTGATAAAAAATGAATTTTGGCTTCCTAGGACTCACGTCATGGATGGCAGCATGGCGATGACTTCTTGACAGCGGGCCATGAGGTCTTACATGCAGAGTCTCTTATAGTGTGGGGCACATACACAGCCCTCATCCGGGTTACCGCTCATTGTCCTAGGCGTTGGTCACAGCAGTGGAGCCATGATGAAGTTTTCTGGGAGTTTAGAGCTAACATTTGTGAAGCCTGTGCCACGAGCACAATGCACACAAACTCCACTGGGCCAACTGTATTTGAGAATGTCGCAGGACATAATTTGGTGCCAGTCTCTCACTTCTACCCAGACCTGCATGTGCTTCTTTGTAATGTGCTTCCTGAAACTGTGTATTTTAACCTACCATTAATTTCATGGTATGAGGCTCCCAGCTAAATGAGTCTGTGGTGACTGACTCCTTTGTGAGTGGAGCAACAACTCAACTCTGTGAGACAGCAGCTGCCCTGTTGGTGGGTACTTAGGGCCAGCCTGAGGGGTTGTGACCTTCTCAGTGGGCATCTGAGGAACCAGCTGCCCAGGTGACTCTCAAAGGCATCTTTATCCTCGAGCTGTTAGCACTCTGCTGCAGATCTGGACGCCCTGGGTTGGGTGGGGCAGGGCCCCTGTTGTAGTGGATTGATAACTGGTGGTCAACTTATAACCCCCTGCTGAACTGAGCAAGCTTGGTGCTGGGTATAGGAGTTACCACCTGGGGACTGTTGCCAGCAGCATAAGAAGCAGACCTGGAGAAGAAGAAGTGAGGCTTGTGGGAACAGAAGAGGCTGTTAGGAGCAGAGAAAGGCTGTTGGAGCTGCTGGAAGCTGTGTGGAGCTGTTGGTTCTTTTGGAAGAGCTCGCCATGCTGGCTTTCCTGATGAACTTGGCTGTTTTCATCCTCCGAGGAGCTTGGGACCTCGTTGGCACTGAGAGTGGCTTTGGTTCACTTTGGGGGAGTGCTGGTCCTCACTTTGAGCATTGCTTTCTGGCTCTGGAGGGGAAGATGGTGTATTGCTGGTCTCCTGGAGAAGCTTGCAGCGTTGGCTTTCTTGATGGGAACTTGACCATCTTGATCATCGGAGGAGCTTGGGACGTCACTGTTGCTGAGGATGGCTGTAGTACTTTTGGGGGGAGCTCTGGTTCTTCTGAGCATCGCTTCCTGGCTCCAGTACAGCTTCCCCAGCCTTCTAGCACAGATCCTTCATTCTGCTGGCACAGACATTCTAGATTCCACCACAGACTTTTGGGCCTTCCCAGCACAGATCCATGAAACAAGCCTGCATGCGATCTTGTTATGAGCTCCGGACTTCCAGTTGGATTTGTGGGAAACATTGTTACGAGCTCTAGGTCTTAAGCTGGACTCATGTGGGACATTATTATAGGATCCAGGCCCTCAGCTGGATTCCTGGTCTATGTTGTGTGGGCAGATTTCCTGCACTCTCTTGTATATGATCCTTTGGGTGACTATTATAAATAATCTTATAAACTATGTGTCCTGTATTATGTTGTTCTCCCCTTACAAAAATATCCCCTCTAACCAACGAAGTCCCTGATGCTTTCATTCTTGCCGCAGCTTTCCCTACCCCTGTGTGTCGTGGCGCAGATGTTAGCCAGAGCCAGTGCTCCGCCAGTCCTGCTAGGCCCCCGTGTGAAACTGGTGCAGCCCCACACAGGCAGGGCTGGGCAGAGGGCCAGCAGAGGCCGATCCTGCCTGCTGATCATCATGATGGGGGTGAGAGGAAAGGAGAGTGAGAGCGGTGGTGAGGAAGAGAGGACTTGCTGCTAGCGCTGCTTTAATTTCCGTGTCTGGTACCTAATCACAGATGGCAGTGAACAACAGCACAAGCCAGTTATTGAGCACTTGGTATATGCTGGCTTCAGGGCTCATTCTTGGACTCTTTCTCTTCCTCCGTTTTTCCTCCTTCCATCACGCCTTCCTTCATTTCTCCTGCACTTTTTCTATTTAGCTGTCATCTGACTTACTCTTGAAAACAAGCCAATTGTAAACAATGTCCATTTTCCAGGTGGATAAATGAGGCTCAGGAGCATGTTACCTGTCTGCAGTTGTACGTCTGCTAAGTGGCGGAGCTAGTTTTCTTGCTGACTACAGCTGCTGAGCCCATAACTATGATACTCACTGCCTTTCAATTCACAAAAGATGTAGTAGATTTTTCTCCTTCTCATCACCGTTATGCGATTTACCTTTTGTCTTGTGTTCTGCAGTCCAGTGGCCAGGCTGCCGTGCTAGACCACATCACTTGCTGCTAGAGTCCAGTCCACCAATGAAAACTCACACAGAGGCAGTTGCTATAGCTGTTTGCGCCTAGGAGCTAAAGCACAGGTCTCTACTGCCACTGTTGGCGGGTGGATGGGCCAAAGCGCCCCACTGGGTGGGGGCAAGGCTGGCTGAGGCAGAGGGTGTTGTCTGGATTTAGCGGGAGGTGATCAGGAGGTGCTGTGAGGGTCGCCATCTTCCACTCTGCATTGGCACCACTTCAGAACAGAGTGGTGTTGGCCTTGGCCTTCTCAGGAAGGTCGTCAGAGGCGCGATTCAGGCTGCTTTCCCATTACGGCAGCGCCAGCCTATCTCTCAGGAGACCTGCTGATAATCAGTAAATGAAATTCACCTTTCCCCCAATTCCTGAAAACCCAAGGATGAGGGTTGAGTTCTCGGGCAAACTGTGAAGGCTGTCTTATTAGAACATAGAATTCTGAGCTGCCCAGTTGGGGGAAATTATTTTATTTGGAAGAGCAAATTTAAGTTTGGCAGTTACCTGAAAGAAAATTAAGTTGCTGATTGCACATCCATTCTCTGGCCCTTGGAAGAAGATAGATTGTAATCTTTAATTAATCTATCACTCACACCCAAAGAAAAAAAAGTTGGAGGCACTAGTGGGTGGGGGGCATGTGCACATCAACTTATTTTGGGTGGCTGGGGTTGCACGCGGAGGCCCAGATGGCAATATGTAGGTATTTCTGCCAGCATTCTGTACCTCGATGTTTGTTTAGTATTTTAGTTTCCTTGGGAGTCCTGATCCCAGGTGTGGCATGCACAGTGAGACCCGGTGTGTGCACTTTGGCCACAGGCTCTCCGTTGTAATGAAGATGGAATGACTGTGAGGATGACCTTTCCGTGCCTTTGTCTGTGACTGCCCTCTTCTTTAACTGAGCGCCTTTCAGACATGCATGTTCTGAACTCTTGAACCGCTCATTCTCCTCCCTGCGCTTACTGCTCAAGCTGCAGTTTATCATTCTATGCCTCCAAAGACTCTGTGCTTCCTACGTTTGACATCGAGATAGAATTTTTCATAACCTTTTACTAGTCATAAATTTGATTGTTAAGGGACTGGGTTAATCTTATTTCTAATACTAGCATCTGATTTTAAAACCCTGATTTAGGAGCATTTTCTTTCTGCTACTTCTGAAAACACGTGGGGGGGTGCTAATAAAATATGTCACCTGATATTGGAGAATTGTTTATTTCTGTTCATTTTGTCCTGAATAGTACCTATGAGATGCATTTGAAAACTTATCTTCTTTATATGTTTCTTCTGTTACAATTTCTTCCATTACCTGCAGTCGTGGTTTTAGACAGCAAGCAGAGCTGTGCGTGCCCTTTGCCAGCAGTCGGGTGAGTGAGGAAATGAGCTTTAAGAAAGTAGCCGCTTAAAGACCTTGGGAGCATCTCATGTCCAGACATACAATTGTGTGTTGCATAATATTTAAGGGACTCGCACCTCTGCGGTTTCATGCCCGACATTCCCTTACCTCTTGTTGAAATAGCTTTGCTTCTCTTCTAGACTCCTCAGTGTATGGCACATAGTAAGCACTGGGAAAATGTGTGCTGAATTGAGCTAGGACATTCAGGGTGGTAATTAGATGCAAAAACCATGCTAGCCCTAGTGAGACCTATTCCACGCACAGAGGATTTTTGTGAGGATAGAGTGAAATTACTCATAAAAACATGCACCATTCAGCTTTTCTACCGGGCGCTCTTCTTACAAAAGCTACTGTTGTGGTTCTAAGAAGGAAACTCGAAGCATTCCTTGGGAAGAGGGGTTGGAGTAGACATTTACACAGTGCCTTTCTCTTCCAGTAAGAGGTCCTGCATGGGCTTGAAGTAGACACAGTATAAGTGCAAGCTATTTTAGTTAATTCTTGCTGATAGAAGAAGACTTTCAGGTCCAGAGGTGTGACATTTTATGGTGCACACAGATGCATTTTAAATTTTTTTTACACTCTCTCCCATGTGTGGGCAAGTTTTCACAAGTGTGCAAGTACAAATGGCACTTACAGTGGCTGTCAGGGAAATGAAGTTTCTGCACCTTGCCAAAGCATGTTTTCCCTCTAAAGAGAGGCAGCTGATAATTACTAATGCTAATGTCAGGGCGAGGTGCAGCAGATAATCTGACACTAGCAATGACCCCTAGAGGATTTATATTTGATACCAGAATGTGTTTGTTTTCTTTATCTTGCTATTAATGCATCTCTATTGAGCAATTTATTTTCTTTTCATAGATAGCATCAGATCCAATACAATTTTATAACACCACACTAACATTTACATATAAGCATTTCCCATTTTTCTTTATGGCTCCCCCTTTCTGCAACACACAGACACAGACACACACACACACCTGCAAGTTGCAATCTTCAAAAAATAACATCCCTTCTTTCTGTGCAGCCAACACCCTTTCTGTGCCCTCTGATCTATGTTCAGTGTCTGTCTGAGTGAGTGACACAGTCATGTATTTAGACACAAGTCAGAAAAAGTGAAATAAACAGCAACAGAGGCTGCAGCAAGAACCACAGTAAAAATGGAGCGAGGAACCCTGGTGCTCTTCGTACTGCAGTTGGCGAGAGGGTCATCATGTATTCACACAGGCACAGTCTTGATGCTGAGCCTCGGATCCAGACGTTAATGTTGCCTGGGCCTTGGTTTTCTCCCCTTCATGTCACGTGTGATGATCAAACACAGTTGTCAGTTGTGCATGCATTTGTTCCTACTTATGGACGTGATTAGTGTTCGTGACAGCCACTGATATGGGGGAGAAGGAGGAAAATATCAACTTTATTTTTGACATAAAAGCAAGATGTAGTTTTGTTAGTTGTTTATTAAAGCTGATATTTGCTGTGGTCTCTGGTCATGAAATGTCTCTGTGACCATGCAGCTTCTAGCGGCTGGCTTCTGATTATTAGTCCCTTCTTGAGTTGGTGATTCTACGGGCTTCTGTAAACTTATACTCATCTCACCCATTGAAGATTTTATGAGAATTATGAGAATTATCAGAATTATGACCTCTCCTATTGTCATAGTCACTGTAAGCTGAGTTGAGGAAGTCTAATTAATTTAGACTTCTGAAAGGCTTTTGAGAATGTTCAGAGAACTTGTGTACTAAGAACTGACGTTTGTTTTAAATGTGAAAAGCTGTTTAGAAAATTATGTGTGCACTATAAGAAAACTTTTGTTACAGTAATATATGGGTATAGATGTGCTGGGGGAAAGACTGAAAGAAACACAAGGAGAGGACAACGATGATTGTTTCTGGATAGAGCAGGTGTAATGTAGTTTTTCAAAGTTAATGAACTTGCTCACACAGGCCTGAGTTGAAATTCTGCTTCGATCATGATTGGTTGTGCGATGTGACATTGAATAAGGAATTTAGCCTTGGTGCCCACCTTATCTGTAAGGTGACAGCTGTAGTAGTACCCCCGATCCCAGGGGGTAAGCAATGACCTAGGCACAAGTCTGGCAACTCTGAAGATGCACCAGCCAGTATCACTTATTGTGCCTACTGCTTTGCCCTTCCCTCCTTTCCTTTCTCTTTGTCCTCCTTCACTCCTCCTGTTGTGAGCATGTGCTGTTGTTATAGTATGAGAAAGAAAAAGTAGATAAATTTGTTAAGAATCAGCTGAGAACTGGCAAGACTGTTCATCGATTGACATCTTGCTTGAGGCCATCGACCAGAACTGTCTAAATGGAGGATACAAATGTTGCGAATGAGGCAGACTGAGTTATCCATTGGGTTTTGAAAGTCTTCATGATTTTTCTGAAATCTATCACATATCACTTCCTGTCAACAGCCTATTGGCTAGCCTTGTCACATGATCCTGTAGTCTATGGGAATGTGCAATCTCCCTGAGGATTTAGCAGTAAAGTAATTCTTCCTAGAGAAAATCCCATTGGCATCAAACATGTGAGCATGTGCAGTGTTAAGCTAACAGAGATTGTGAGCAGGTGCATCTCGGGCCCTCCATCAACAATGCTGGACTGATGAACCTGCCAAACAACTGCCGTGTGCTGTTTTCCTGTCTGGGTACTTGGGTGCGGACTGAATTGTGACTCTGTGGTGATGGATCCAGTATTTCAGGCTGGAAATGTGAACTTTACATAGAGTCCAAAACAGGAAGTAAAAAGGAGGGGCCATTGGAAAAAGATAGGAACATGTGCTTCAGGGTCTACAGTTGGCTCTTGAATTTGGTCCTAGGTTTTCTTTTAGTTAAAACCCTAAGCAAACCTTGTTGCTTTTTATTGCTGGTGAGCAGAACTGTGTAGCAAACCTGATCTGCGAAGACAAACACTTTCCCTGGAATTGAATTTTAGCATGTGACTACTTCACAGGTCCACACATGAGGCCTGGGTCATCCAGTGAACAGAGCTGTGCTCAACTGCGATTGTACAGGACACAGAGATGCATTTCAAGCAGACAGTTCCTGTATCAGAGCTCTAAAGCGGCATAACCTCGAATCATAATTCAGTGAAGGCATTTCTGCAAGAGGAGAAGATAATAAGCTCCAAGTGCGTTCATATTCTGTCTTTCTTTCTTAGTGCAGGGAAAATCGAGGTGTGGCTCTGTTACAACCCGCATGAGGAGTCTGCAGATCATCACAGTCTGATTCCTTAGGACATTAGCCCAATCATTTTCTAAAGCCTGAACCAATAGCAAAGTGATAAGAGGAAGCAAAAAGCAAAGTAGCAAACAATTTTGTTTTTCAGAGAGAGAGAGAGACAGTAGAGGGAGAAGGAGAGGGAGAGAGGGGAAATATGTGTAGAATGAGACTGTGTGGGGGTGATATTTAAGCACAGTACTATTTTATTTCTTGCTCACACTACATGTCCAATGTGGGTTGGTGACATCCCTACATACACAGTGACCCTAGAACATAGGCTGATGGAGTTTCAGTGGTCTTGATAGCTGCACCATCTAGCATCTGTGTCCTTGTTCACCACTGGAGGGAGCTACAACAGCAGTTAAGTTCTTTGGTCATGTGTCCCTTCTTCTGACCAGCTTATTGGCTAAACTAGTCACATGGCCCTGCAGAAAGTGGGGCTGGATCATCACCATGGGCATAGCAGAAAATGACCAGATGTCTATGTACACTGCACATCTTTATTAAAATATTGCTCCTTTTGCTTGTAAAGAAAAGGACTAAGAGGGACTTTATTATTGTTTGATATGGGCAGGCTTGGCCACTTAAGTCATTGGAATGTCCACCCAGCTCCTTAAACAGAGTTCTGGAACCTAGCATGGGAAATTGTCAGTACAGTAGTTGCTATACTCAGTCCTAAGCCTTGCCCTTTTTAAAAACTCAGAATACCAAAATCTGGGACCAAGGTTTTGGATCAGGAAGATGTAGGCAAGATTGGACAAGGAATCCAAATACTAAATCCTCAGTAGCATTGGACGCTTTGAATTTATAGGGCCTAGGGCCCTACCTGTGTGCCCCTTGGACTGTGGAGAGGACATCCATCCTCTGAACACACGTGCCAGACCCCTTGGAGGTACTGACAATGTATTGATGGGAATTGAATACCTCATAAATCGCTCAGCCCCCAGGGCCTGCTAGGTACCCTGTCTTCTGCTTGTGATTCAGAAAGCCTGTTTATTTGTATCAAGGACAGTTTATACTTTAATCATCAATAAAATAAGGTTTCCACAGCCTGCCGTAAATTTCTTGTCAAAGAAGAGGTTGTTGTTAGGACTCCGTGATGAAAGATAATCTTTACCTCCACTCACAGCCCTTGGTTTCAAAGCCTCCAGTGGTGGATCTTGGAGATTATTGTAATAGGAAAAGCTCGGCCAACCAGAAACCCCTGTTTTCTACTTTCAAAATATCTATGAGTTAATTCACCCATATATTTTGACCAAGAAGTAGTACAAGCTTTTAATTTTCAATGAATAAAAAATTGGGTTTTGAAAGCAAATATTTTGGTAAGGAAGTAAAGAAGTAATACTAATATTCTCTATGATTATAATTGCTAAACAGTAGACATCTCTCAATAAGCACTGACATTTATTACATTAATTATTAATAATAAAATCCAACTCCTTTGTAATAATAGTCACAGTTTATTGAGAACACTGCATTTCTTAGTTAATATCACTAACAACCTTATTAAATAGATATTATTTTCCTCTTATTAAATGGATGTTTCCTCCTTTGCAGATGAGAAAACGGTGGCCAACTGAGTGAAGTGACTGCTGAGGTCACAGAGCTGCTAAATGACAGCTGTGATTCAAATGCACAACTATGAGTCATCAAAACCCTTTTCTAACTCTTCATAAAGTACAGTGAATTAAAATGAGATTATTTCTAGACTGAGACAGCAATCTAAATGGAAATGAAATTTTCATTTTCAGTTTAGGGATTCAGTTTCTAGGTAGGTGCTCATGAATTTCTGATGTATTCTGATTCCCTGAGAAGGTTGAATCTCTGTCCCCCTGACCTGTCCATGGCGGTTTGACGAGGTGGACACTTCCTTCGAACTGGTAGCATTCTGGCCAGTGGCTGTCTATAAGGGTCAAAAGTTTCATAGGAGAGCTGCTGGGATTAAGTAATGGTACAGGCCACAGCTCATGGTGTTGTGTGGGTCTCAAGGTTTGCTTCCGAGGAAGCAGTTACCTTCATCAGCATTGTGGCCTGCTCTGGGAGTGACTTCTAGTTGTATCTTTTATCTATTTTTAGACAAACTGAACAGTCTGACTCTCCCACAGACGGAGTGAGAGTGGAGAGAACATAGTGCCGCCCAGGTCAGTTTGGCCATTGAATGACCATTGAGTCCGCATTCTAGAATAGCCCACTAGGGTTATCTTAACAGAGTGCCGTAGACTGGAAAATGCAGCAGTGGAAATTTCTTACTTCCAAGATCTGGAGATTGGAACCCCAAGATCAAAGACATTCAAGATCAAGTTCATGGTTTCACCTGAGGCTTGCTGATGATCCCCTCTTTGCTGTGTCCTCTCATGGTCACCTTTGGCACTCATCCCTGTGCCTCTTCCTCTTTACGTGAGAGCACCGATTTGATTGGATCAGAGCCCTACTTTTATATTCTCATTTGGCCTTAATTGCTTCTTTCAAGTGTCGACCTTCAGTACAGTCAGAAAACATGAATTCAGTGGGAACACAGTGTAATCCATAACCTGCTCTGTGTTGGACACAAGGGATGCTGTGGTGGACAAGGAAGAGACTGTCCCTACCCTCTGTCAGTTTTCACGAGAAAAGTCTTACAAAAGTTTAACGTAGTCATGGATTACAGTACAGCTGATGGTAGGACACAGACTGCGAGGTGCTAATGCAGCTTAGGGCTGGTGGCTCTGACCTTGTCTAAAGGGGAGAAGGCCTCCTCGAGGACCTGAGGCCGGCAGTGAGGAGCAGAGAGGGAACAGGAAGGGGTCAGGGAGAAGAAGCACGGAGCCGGCGAGTAGAGGAGATGGTAGTGTGATGGGGGCCTGAAGGCGTGGAGTTCTGTACGTAGCAAACTATAGGGAGTGAGAGGCAGCCTGCACTGAGCATACCTCACGAGTAAAAGGCAAGATACCTATTTAAAAGAGTTTTGGACCCATAGTAGCATTGCTTAATAAGTAATACGGTCACATGGCAATAAATTTGCTGAAGAAAATGTGGTTTGTGTTTCCATCATTTATATGCTTTTTGTTGAAATAAGTAATTGTCAAGTTTCTGGATCTCTAAGGCTCAACTTGGAACTTACGTTAAAAGTGTAGATTTCTGGTTCAGATGACTGGGTGGAAGAAGCAGGATTTTATAAGTTCTGACAGCTGGTGCTTTACGGTGCCGACAGAGCCTGAAGCCGGGCGTGACCTACGGTTGCCTCTGCGTCCCACTCATCGAGGATGCACAAAGCCTGTGTCTCAGTCCGTTCCAGCTGCCATAACAAAATGCCAGAACCTGGGTAGCTTATTAGCAAAAGAAATGTATTTCTTAAATTCTGGAGGCTGGGACGTCAAGATTAAGGTGCCAACAGATTCCGAGGGTAGTGAGGGCCCACTTCCTTGTGTGTAGATATCCATCTCTCAGTGTGTGGTCACATTGTGGAAGGGCTGAGGAGGGATGCTGTCCCATTCTCTGATCATTACCCAAAGGCCCCAGCACTTAATACCATCATATTCTTGATTAGGTTTCAACATAAGAATTTGAGGAGGCGTGTGGGCCAGAAATCTTCAGACCATCACGCTTTGAATTTAGGCATGATTTGGACCAAGATTCCACTGTTGACTATTTTCAGAAACCTCACTGTATTCCTCAGATCTCATCTGTTCTGTCCAACAGTCATGTCTTATATTAGTCGTAACTGGTGAAAAATAAGCCAGATTGCTTATGAAATAGAAGATGGACAATTGAAGAGAGAACTCAAATTTTCTAAGTGGTGAACATTCCATCACAATGTATGTATCTCAGTCCAAAGGCGTTCTGTCTCTGAATTTGGGGGAACTGGTTTTTAAAGTGTTTACTTTCAATTTTGCTTTTGCAAGCCCCTTGAGAGTGTAGCCCTACCTTGTTCAAGGAATCATATTTTTAACGTTCACTTCCCATCAACTTAAACACGGTCTCTCCAGGAACTGATGGGGCAGTTGATTCTAAATTAGTTTGCCTTTCATGCCGTGTTCTTCTGTCCGCTTGCCGCAGAAATGATTCCAGGTCATTCTAATTTATTTAATTAATTTTACGAATAGAATTATTTTGCCCACTAACTAGAATGCTAATGGTTCTTATTGTAATGGTTCAGTTCAGGTTTGTTGGTTTGAAAATAAACGCCTTCATTTCAATATTTGCCTTTTGGCTGCAGCCCGTTAACTGGTCAGACACTGTGACCTCATTATAATCATGGCTTAGCTGTAAGTTCACGTGAACCTCAATTTTGTGAGGCTTCTAGTTTAACTGTCAAGTCTTGCTCCCCCAAAACTGCCCCTGAGCAGGCATTTCCAACACATGAGTGGGTTGGTGCGAGAGAATTCATACCTCTCAACACAATCATTTTAATCGGCACCTTGATCATACAAATTTGGACTGATTTTTAGAAGTTAGAATAAAGTGAGCAAAATAAATCTTAGCCTGCTGGAGTGTGATTGTGGCACTGAGATTTGTGGAGGTGTACGACAGCTGTAATTGGGAGAGATTGCCAGGACTCAGGGAGGGACAACGAAGCCTCTGCAGAATTGGAGGCAGAATTAAAATCTGCATGTTAATAGCTTTCCTGCCAGTCACGAATAGATTCATTCTTCACATCTTGGATATATAAAGCTTATTTCAAAATAAATTCTGGGGAGCGTTCAACCTGATTGAATCTGCTGTAAGCTCTGTTAATATATTTGTTCGAGTCACTTGCACTCAGAAGCTTTTTAGACAGAATATCACTTTTTTATATTATTCATGGTAATGTAATTCCCCCCTTTAATCTCCTCAGGGTTTCCCATTAAGTCATGATATGCACTTCAGAGAAAGTTGGATCGACCATTAATCACACTATCTGGACTTCTGTGTGTCTACTTTTTGTCCATCTCTTAAATCAGTCACTTGGCAGCGGCAAGACATGTGGCCACTCCAGACCATTTGATCGAAGAGCTCTTGTTAGGAGATTAGGCTGCTAATCTGCAAGCAGACTAATGGAAATCATTCTGGGCAAGGAAATAAAACTAGACAACATTAGCAAAATCACTACATGTTATAGGAATCAAGTACCTTCTAAATGCCTTAATCCTATAGTTTGGCCCTTACACCTAGAGGGAAAATGAACTTCTTAGATGATCCCAGTTATCTAAACACCTATAACATACATTATATAATACACAGTACATGGGGCAGCACACCCACCAGTCATGGAGAATCTTTAAAGGATTTTTTTATTTGGTTAGGCAGGAAAAATAAATGGATATAGTTGATTGGGGAGGTGGGTAAAGAAAGAAGGGAGGGAGGACTGAGATTTTTTTTTCTCCACCGTGAAGGGAAATGCCTGTGTTAAAAAGCATCTGACTCATACTGAAATAATGTTTGTAGTTGAACTAGAGTACGTGGTACAAATCTAGTCTTTATTGCCAAAATAGCGCTTATGATTTTTAAACTTTCTTTGACTTTATCTTCCTCTCTAATTGGAAATTAGTGATTTTTTAGTGTTGCCATTAAAAGGCTCCAATGTGATCATTCCATCTATATATAATGGAGGTATGACATACAAATATTTGAGAGCCATAGATACCTATTTTCAGCCTAGAACAGGGTCTTCAAGTTTTCTGCAGGACCAGGGTGTGAAGCACTTTTGGCTTTGAGGCCCCAAGGTACCCATCTATTACAACTACTAAGCTATGAGCACCCACAGATAATATGTGAGCAAATAGGCATGGTTGTGTGACGGTAAAACTTTATTTACAGAGGGGCTGGGGATATAGCTCAGTGGAATAAGCACTTGCCTAGCAAGTGCAGGGTCCTGAGTTCGATCCCCAGTACCGCAAAAAAAAAAAAAAAAAAAAAA